>JAGXCT010036987.1:0-11942 GCA_022495035.1 Philopotamus ludificatus
CATGGACATGGTTTCCCGTTTTTAATATTGAAGAGGGCTGCTGTCTGCTTTCCAGCTTATATTTTTGATTATTTATTTATTGTAAAATGAAGGTCGTCAGCCTCCACTTTACTTCTCCGTTGACCAGCGTCACTCGGAATACTTCGGAATGGTCTTGTATCCATGTATTATCTGAACTCAGTAGCGGTTAACTTGACAATCATAATTCTATTGTAATTACTTTCAAGCTATGACAAGTATATGGATCTTTCAGTGTCATAAAGAATTCTCAAAATTCATAGTTTTCCGGAAGATTAACCGAGTATTAATAATAAAATTACATACAAAGAAACTTCACACCATAGCAAATAATATATACAGAACCAATAATTATTATTTAATTTAATAAGAAATAAAATGGCTTATTTAATTATTGCGCTGTATATTATTTTTATCCGCCATCTTGTGGTTATGCGCCGAGCTTCACGCCGCAAGATGGCGGATTTGTGATTCATTTGTTTAAACGTGAATTAAACGAAACAGTTTAAACAGCGCGCTTCGCAGCCATGCCCCGAAAACAGGCGGCGGTCTTTATTCAAACGGCAAATTGAAATAACTAGACAGCCAAAAGGCTTCGCCGAGCGAGTCGCATGCATTACTTCATTACCGGTAAGAAACGTCATGCAAACAAAAGCTTGCGCTTCGCTGCAAAATAAATATATCGCGAGGCGGCCGAGGCGTTTGTTTGTTGTCAGCAGGAAGCAGTTCCTTGCAGCGGGAAATCCCTCAATTAGACGATGAGATTGTGTTTCCGGCGGATGTTCCCGCAACTAGTCGACTCGGTAAAACCACTTAGTTTTCCCGTGGAAAACTTATTTGGCTCGGGAGCTTTTTTTTTGCCTAGTTGCGGCGCGCCGCGAGCGTACATGTAATCGCGGATTCGTCCTTTGCGAAATGTGAAATTGCTCGCCGATTTTGTAAGCGGATTTCAGTTTTAAACGTATAAAAAAATGGCGAGCATAAAAAAAAATGCCGAAAATTTCATATATATCGGCGGTGCGGAGAGCTGAAAGCTGTGGACGAAGCGCGCTCGGGTAAGCCCGTGTATATTTAACGCTGGTCGGACATTTTCCGACGTGTGTAAAATTTCCCAGAAAACTATAAATCGTATTTGAGCTTTTCCGAAAATTAAATGATTAATATTAACTATTTTATCATTTAAAATATTCGAAAAATGTTACATATTAATTCTAATACCATATAACAGCGTGGCAAAAGATTACATATTAAGGCTTTAATACTATAAAATTATTAATAGAGAGACTGCGCTCAACTACGACTCATAAAGAATAATTAAAAAAAGTTTCATTGAATAAATTACATCAGCACGAAGAAAAGCCAAGTTGTCACAATGTATCATCAATATTATTATCAATATCATCATCAATAATTACAAAATACTGTAAATAAGATTTATATAAAGTTTTACCAAAGGTAAAATGTTAAATAAGCTTTCCACAACACAGGCAAATTGCAATGGTCACATTGTAAGTATTTTATAAATACGGCGGTCATTAAATAGAGAGCTTTTTGCAGAAATATAATAGATTCGTTTCGGTATAATTGATCAATTTTTCCAAGGCATTATTATATATCAGCTATTGAAACGCACACCCACGTCCATATGTATATTTCAGAATAAAAACGTGGATTATACGTGTGGCGTGGAAGGATTATAAGATGAGCGAATTTATTTGGGTGTTGGCGAAATATCTGACCGCTTTTTTCGCATGTCGAGCACCATTGTTGTTGGGTTTCGAGGGCCCATTGAAGGGACGAAACAAAACACTCGCCGCCGTGCGTTTGACAGATTATTTACGTCCCCACTCTTCTTGAAGGGCCGCGGGGGGAGAGGCCCCGGGGCCCTCGGAGTCCCTCCGTCCTCCCGCAACCCGCTCGCCCTGCCCTCCCCACTGGATCTCGTACGCTCTATTTGCTCTCGCAATATGTGGATCCAACGGGGCGAGTGTCTTCGTGCGTGCCCCAAAAATAAATATAAATGCGGCATCGGATTCGATTCGATAAACGATTCCGCTGGATAAATAAAATGTAGGTCGGAAAATGGGTTAAATTTCGTAGAGATTGCATATTTTAGGAAAAAGTTCAAGGCAATTTGAATATATAGCGGAAAAGATTTATTTTAAAATCAAGTTATTCGTCATATCATTTATACTGAGGACATTTTATATTTAAGATGTTGTTTCACTGATGTTTACAATGTCATATGTTTCAATCAAATTAAAATAGTTAAAAAAATTATGCAACTCTTCAAATCCTAAGCTTAGATTTTCTAATCGTACCATTGTCTTAAACGTTTAGATCGATTTCAGGCTGTGATCGTCAACATTTTTTGATTTATTTAAATATTTTTTTTATATTAAAATGTAAAATAATCTATGCTTTCCTTTTTACGTCTGATTATTTTAAATAATCAAAAATATAACCCTTTTCTAAATACTTCTAGCATCAATTTTAGGCTATTGATATATTGGCAACCATAATAGAACAATAACTGACTGAATGTTGATGGATATGGACATTTCAAGACGTGAAACTGAGTACTTTTGATACATCATTCTTACACCAAAGTATCGCTCTCTGTAGATCATCATAGAGGAAAAAGTAAGAGGTAAACGGTGATTGGGAAGAAAGAAGCCGTCGTGGCTCCGCAACATTCTGCAATAGGATCAGATTGTGAGCTCTAGAATAATTCTAGGTTGCCCAAAATCATCAAATTTATGAAGAAAAAACAAGAACCAGTATAACTTCAACGTCAAACGTTTTCCTAAGGCGTCCATATGGAGAAAATTTAAATTATGATGAAATGACACCTGATATTATTCAATTTTTTTAAGAAACTGATAGTAATGAATCATTTTCCTCCAAAAAGATCAATAAAGTCTAAAGTATTATCCTATTAGTATTTTTTTTATAATAAATTAAATGAAAAAGCTAAAAGGATGTAATAAGTTCAGTTTTTACAATCTAGTAAAGGCTTTAACGTACCTATTAGAATTTAATCTAATTTTTGGAAGTAATTCCTTATATTGAATTTTTTTTTATTTAGAACATAACGACTGTATTCGAAAGGAATTTCTTTACAAGTTTCCAAAACAAGTGTATTAATCATTGAAAAAATGAATATTTAACCATCATCAATGATTAAAAGGGTATGGAATACTCTTAAGATGAAAAAAAACATTTAATGTTATTGGCGATTATTCAGGAATATCCGTCTGCACCTTTAAGTCTTTACTCTCGCCGGTGATAGAAATGCAAACGCAATTTAAAATAAACATATGGACACATTTATTGAAGAACAATATTTATTGACAGCTTTAACAGGTTAAACACGTTATGAAAGAAATGTCAGTGATGGCACTCGTGATGGTATAGTGCCAAGAGTATCTGCAGAGGAGTTCTCCTCCAACGATCCTGACGAGAGGAAGGCTTGTGGCGTTGTGTCGGGGATGCTAAGACGAAGTACGTCAGGGATTATAGCGGTCAGCTTGCTTTTTAATTGGCTAGTCGATCTGGTTTGCCATGGAAAGGACGTGAGGATATATCCAGAGTCGTCATGGCGGCATCCGTGTGTAGCGCGACAAGATGGCGATTACATCTTACGACGGAGTGAAATGCGATTGAGGCAGAGATGGGGTTGGCCGATGTATAGCTTGTTAGTGGCGCTGATGATCATTTTGTTAGAAGGGGATGATGTCACTTGATCGCGCTAGGGGCGTTATATGTCACTCATTATTACGGGACATATTCCGTGGAAAAACCGCCACACTAGTAAGAAATTCTAACTGGATAAAATGGTTATATAGGATATGAAATATAGACAATTTTGTTCAGAAAACCCTGTAAAATCTCAATGATTTGATATTCATTTTATCATTTTATATTACTTTGCGTGATATTCTGTGACTTACAGTATATGTAGTTGACACTCGAGCACTAAGAGTGTACACACGCCGCAAATTATTAATTATGGCAGAGGCCCGAGGTGTATTGTAAGTGCCGGCGTTAATTACAAGCGGGATCCACCCCGGCTGTAAAGATGTTTGCTCGCATAAAGACGTCATTAAGTGCTGTAATGCCTTAATTGCGTGCACAAAGTGTTGGGTCCCTATCGGCGATCGTTATCAGTGCCCTGCTCGATTTATGCGCGAGACGGGCGTAAGCGCCAAATAGGGCGCAGTGCGAAATTGATTGCACCCGAGCGGCACACTGACACGGAGGCTTAATCATCGAATCCTTATCGGATCACGCATTACATGATTAAAAACATGGGGGGTGCAGGTCGATTGATTGCCGAACAAATTGTAAAACTCGCCGGAAACACGGACCGATCGATCCTCCGACCGCGCGCTGGTTGACTATCGCTGATTTTGATACTTTTAACGTAATGAAAAAAGTGTCTTTCATTAGAGCAATTAGCGGCTCTAGGCGGAATGAATTGGATTAAATAACTTCTGAAGCCGGCTCTGTAATTATTTTGAGAGTAGGCTTTATGCGGAATAAATTTCAAAGTGTATTACTTGCTAAAGAAATGCATTAGAGCTGCATAATCCCATTTAATGGTCAAAATTTAAACGAAATTTGACCAAAGACGTTAAGAGAATAAGGAACGAATAAAATTTAACGTATTTTCAGCTATAAATAGAGTTGTTTATATGATAATTTCTTAATTGAAGCACTGAAAAACGCCTTTTACTTTTTTTTAGTCTTTCAGTTTTCTCGGGTATAACTACAAAACTGTGCAACGCCGAGGGTAGAAGTGGCGAGTGAAGAGGGAGTAGAGAGCGGGGCACCTGTTACGAAAAATTTTGCATCGTAATTGCCAAGGAGAAAAGTGTATTCAACGCGCACCACCGTTTCGAAACGGCAAGGGTGGCCCTCACAAAGGCCGCCGCTGAATGGCGACGAGGGTGATTGGTGTGGATTTGAGGTGAATATCCATTGTGTCGACCTGCCTCAACGTGCCGTGGCCACGATTAGCTCTTTCCGTTTTGTGACAAGCAACAATATTTTTTTTTTCATGAAATCCGCGGCATCTGGCTAAAATGTGATTAATTTTTGGCCCAAGAAAAATAAACAAGGGAGATATTTTTTTTAATAAATTAATTTTACAGCTGAAATATGCATGTGTGGCATGAAATATTACATAATATAGAAGTACGTGTTTCTAATTCTGGCTTTACATGATAATGGTAAGTGATATAAATGGTAAAGTAGGATTCTTTACAATATTTAAAAATATCTGATAATGATTTTAGAATTTTATTTTTTATAATATATTTAATAACTGCTGTGTCGCCCGAAGGGGGTATCTCAGATACCCAAAGAATTGTAAGTCAAGATAGAATAGAATAGATATTCATGATATGCTTCATAGTTTTGTCGATATTTTGTTTTTTTTTAACTAACCAATATGCACAGCACGTGTCTGTCGCACGTTTCACTCGCATTCGGCATATCGTACCAAATGCGAGCGAGAAAAAGTATCGCGCGCGTGACAACAGCCGTGAGTATTGATGTTTTTATTTATTTTTCACAATTGCAGATAGTAAAAGACAATGATTATTTATAATATGTATTCTTTAGACTTTTTAGTTAAATATAAAAAGTTTGTGACACGTAGGATTCATTTTAAAATAGTTATTCGAGAAAAATAAAAAAACTTGGAGTCCCTAATATACCCTATCGGCACGCTAGGTTAAATTTATATGATCTAAGCATATCTAGATTCATTCTTTACAAATTTCATTCTGAAATCAATCTTTTCTACATTTAAAAAAAAAAAAAAGTGAGTTTCTTGATTTGATTTTATTTTTCATATTAATTATGGGGCTATATCACATATTTTTTATATTAATATGGGGCTATATTAACTTAATTAATTGTCAGACATGTCCCATACGAAATTCCCAGAAAATAAGTCAGACATGTCCCATTCAAAATTTTACTATTCTATAAAAAAAAATCACCAAAGAAAATGAGATTTTATCAATACTGATAATGATCGATTCACGTAAATGATTTTAAACACCATGAAGAAAATTGTCTTCTAGAAATACTTCAAAGCTGGGAAAATCTTGCACAAATTATTATTGTGTATAATAAGACAAATATTGAACTAATTTAATAAGGAAAACTACTGTCCCTTTTTATTTCAAATTTCGTATATACTAATTAAAGTTAGACGCACTAATGTTCGATACTGCAGATGCTTTTTTTTATTTATTCTTACAGCACTCGAAGAGTCCCATAATAAATAGTCAATGATTTTATACGTCTAATTCTGTTTTTACACCATAGATACGTTCCATGTAAAAAGAAAACGATATGATGTAATAAATATAATACTTAAAATCTTTGTCTGTTACAAAGATGATTTAAAACTTTTTTTACACGGTAGATATGTTTCAAAACCGTGTGAATTTAAAATCGAAGATTTGGGTTACCTAAATCAAAAAAACCTTGTTATTAAAAAAAAATAACAACAATATGTGATAGAAAATCGTGTTAAACAGGTAACAATGAAAAATCTTATAATAAATCACATGAGTAATATTCATACATATGTATTTTAATTCAGAAAAGAATGATACTGACGACACGTCTAATGATTTAGAATCTAATGAAGCTGATGTTTTTTCATTACTGTGCTGTTTTGTTGAATTAGGACATCTGTAATCCACTTTTGTGTTAGTAATGATCAATAAAAACTGTATAATTAATTCTACATTATGATCTATTAATGAAAAATCTGGTTGCCAAATTTATTAGCAAGGAAAAAAATCTACTACTTCATCTTCGTGATAAATAAAAATTTACGTTTAAAGCTGTTTTAACGCGCATTTTACTAAATAATCCATATCCATTCACATTAACGAATTAAACTAGGAATTAAATTAAATGGTCCATAAAATTTGGGCTGTTTAACCCGAATGTATTCATAATCACTTTCGGATTCGAATTAAAGTGTTAATCTACTGTCCCATCGGTCGCACGTATCATGTCACCAAACATCCTATCGATTTTTTCGTGCTCTTCATTACTTTTAATTTTAATGGTTTCCTTAATGACCGAATATAGCGGGATGAAAGGGATGCGATAATTTAATTGGATGAGCGGACCCACAAAATCTGGGTCAGTCGGGGCTCAGTGGCGACCTTTCAAAATGCTATATTTCATCTATACACGCAACAATGACGAGAAATTCTACGTAGCTACTAATAATAATTCTAGATATTTCTTATCCGATCGAATAACAAATAAAATATTAAAAAAATAAATATTATACTGGCGGCGATCAGTTTATTGATATTGTTATAGAATTTCGCAATCAAGCTGGATATTCGTGGACCGTTTTGTCGGCCGTTATGAAATGCAAATGGCAGTATTTACCACGGATTATAATTCATTAATCAACTGATAATATAAACAAATTAAAATGCAGAGCCGGACCGATAATTTGATTCGCTCGTGTGCTGAATACATTAAAACGGTATTCGTTTGCGATTATTCAAATAGGCGATGAAATCGAATTAATATCGTATGAATATACGCGAGAGTATAATAATAGCAATTAGGGGATGAGCTCGATTTAAATTTGCGATAATAATATATTTAAAAAAAACATGAGTCAAAGCTTTTATTAAGCTTCCTGTTTTTTTTCCGAGAAAATAAATTCGTTTTTATGATATTTTATTAAAAATGGATATTTTCCGAATTTGTTTTAACAATTTTTGTAAGTAATGTACAATATAAATATTTTCTTTATATATTTCCGAGCGAACGCTGTTGATTCAATACATTTTAAATTTGAACAGGGTGTCGAGGAAATCGATTAAAATCACAAGGTGGCCCGAGATTGAAGGGAGAGGCCGAAAATATAAAAGAATAATTCCTCAGATTGCTCAAAGGGCACAATTTCCCGCGGGAAGCCACCCCAAGCAGCGATTTCAAAAGAACACAAAAAGGGAACAGGAAATGTTCCAAGCTGTCGCTGCGGGGTCCCTTTTCGTCTTGGCACAATTAGGGACGACTTTAAGGTTTTCCCAAAGGATCGCAAATGCGAGCAAAATAATTAAAAGGAACATATTAGGCCGAACCAATTATTTATGAAAAACAAACCGGCCCGAAATGGTTTTAATGCAATGGCAATTTGTCACTCATTACTAGGATTTAAGCAAAATTTGACAAGCAATTCGTGAAAAGAGATGAGAAAATACTTTATATTTTACTAATGAATACAAAAATATTTATATTAATATTTATTACATAATAAATAAGAAAAGTTTTACGTAAATGTAGTATACGATAAGTTATGAAAAAAAGATCGGATATAGATTATTAAAAAAAATAGGTATGTTATACACTTTTCAAAAATAAATAAAAATATTCATTATTTATAAAATATTTTTCCTTAAAAATATATCCAAGAAAACCAAGTTCATGAACCCAAAAAAAATATTTATATCAGGATAAATTAATTAAAACTATATTTTGTACGTCAAAAATATTATTATCGATAAAAAAAAATTTTTTTGAGAATTTATCTGGAAATATTTGATTGTACCGAATAAAATAAATAAGTTAGAAGATATACTTGATAAATTATTAATATAGGAACGATTTCTGTTGAATAACGTATCCAAAAGAGAGATACTTATTATGTCAGTAGCCTAACATTAATAAAATATTATCAATAAAACAAATCAGGCAGATTTAAATATATTGATAGTTCAAAAAACGTAATAAATACTATTATAAAACAAAAACGATCATATTTTTGCATAGAATTGTAATTTATGCATTAGAAATCTCGCAGTTTGAGTATAATTTATTTAATTTGATACCAGATAATCGATTTTATGTCTGAAATATTTAGAATTTCAATAAATTTTAATTTAAAAAAATGAGAAAAGTTAGTAGTCGGATAGGTGTCCGACGAAAACTATATATTCAGGGAATTCTTAACACTAGCCAGGGGGTATGAAAGCGAAAGTGACTTATTACCTCCTAATATTTTATAAAAATATTTATGTACGTAGTTTGGCGCCATCCATTGAGTAAATAATAATAAACAAATAATATAAATTTCAATCCATCTGAAATAATATTAAAATTAATCAGTGTCGTGGTTTGACACTGAGGGTGATATTAGTGTGAGAGACTCATCTTTAGAATAATAAACTCTTCATTGAAGAACTGCAACACATGGACTAGCAAATAATCCGTTCTTTTAAGCGTTATTATCACAAAAATCTGCTACTGATATTAAAGATCAATCGACAATGACAATGACCGGAATGACGAAATAAAAAATATTACAAAACACAATACAATAAAATGGTAACTAAATTTCAAATGAAACCTAGCAAATTTATTTAAAGACATACAAGGAAAAAGCTTTCAATTGATTTATACCATCGATGACGCTTTATACTACAAAAGTTCATTTTCTTTCATTTAATTGATTAAATATAATCCTCATTTATATTTTCATCGTTTTCAATATTTTTTGTTAGTCCCCTAAAAAATGAAAAATCGTGGTTTCACTGTATGTAATCAAATTCATTAAATAATGTATAAATTAAATATAGTGACAATGTGTAGATATTATTTTAGGCGTTCTGAAATATAAGAATGCACGTGATTAATAGATGGAGTAATCCATGCAGTTGTTTGAAAATAAAATATCGATAGCGTTCCAATTAAAAATCGACGGTCCACAGCACACGGAGCTTTTTTTTTTTGTTATTAAATATTTATTCTCTTCATATCTTCTATATATGGGGCACAATTTGAGAGTCGTGGGGATAGCTTTACAAAATTACGCCATACCAATGGATTTAGGATCATTTGCGAGGCGCAATTCTGTTTACACACCAATTTCGCCCAACCCGTTCCGTATATTTTCATAAGGGGGCAGGAATACCTAAAACCCCCATCCCTCGAGTGATAAAATATTACCTTTAATACCCCGGCAGCGGGGCATTTTAAAATGATTGTTTTTCCAGTGCGTCCTCTGATACAAACGAGCCTATAATATGTGCGTGCTCATACGCGAGATAAACAAGACACTCGAGAATGATAAACGTGTTTTCGCACAGGCGTGATTTCATTAGCGAAATAAATTATTTTGTTTATTATTTTTTTCGAGAACGAAAGTTAATATACGAAACTTTGCTGTCTCTTACATTTCAGGCTCAAAACACGTGCCACGTGCCACGTGCCAGGTAGTCTTATAAATCTAATCGTTTTTAATGTATCTAATAAAAAAAAACTCGATTTATTTTATTTTAACTAATAGTGATGTATAGTTGATAATTTTTCAGCATCGATTGATCAGTGTATACATTATTGCCATTATTTTCGGTTAATATTTGACTTCGGGTAATACTAATACGCGATTCGCAGCTTTTAGCCGAAACTTTTCAGCATGATTGATCGAACTGGCGTCGGATCGGTTTCGGAATCGCTCGCCCTAGCCATCAAATTGACAAATCGCTCTCCTTGCCAAAAGATAAACAAAACAATAATGCGAAAAAAAGTACGGTCTGCGAAAGTTTTTGAACGTAATGCACTTACGTAACGGAGACCGTTGCCGTACGAAAACACCCTAATGTCTCCATTAAATAAATTGCAGCAGTTTTCGACGCGATTCTGGCCGTGCACAGTGGATAGCAAGAAGTGAGGGGCCATCTTTAATGCCGCCGTACACGATTAGGGCATCAAAGAAGACGCTCAGTATCGGATATTTCTTCCATTCAACGAATAAGCATCTTGATGTATGCATTTAATAAAATATATAATAGTTTTGTGTCCGGACCATTCGTTTATATCACTTAATTTTAACAAAATTATTATTGCCATATATGGAAAATGCCTTATCGGGCTCGGTTTGTTGATGATTTCGCAGTAGGAAAAATGCGGTTTTCACGCTATTGATTTTCCGAAATCAAGGGTGGCGATAATATATATTAAGTCTGGACGGTCTGGCGGAAAAACATGAGTGTTTATCATAAAATATGTGCAGAGGTGTCCCCTAGCACACGTGTCCCGGTCCAGACGTGTGCCAGGACCACCTCGCAGGTGGACTGGCACTGGTCCAAAGTTCTGTTTTCCTGTCGTTGGACCTGGCGCCTAGGCGAACGGCTCACCCCTCACCCCCACCGTCACAAAAAAAGCTCACAGATCAGCTTTTATCACGAGCTTTTATTGCTCGCAATGTACAGAGTTCGAAACCGAAGCAGGAAATGCATTGGCGTTTGGTATTGGATCAAATATTTAATAAAATTTTATTATTTATTTAAATATTTCTCGAATATATTCCTCGAGCGACTGAGCTAAGTTAGCAGTCGAATAAGTGTCCGATGAAAACTATAAATTCAGGGAATTCTTTACAACACCATGTTTAACAAAATATTCATGTTGTCAATATTAGTGTGAGAGACATATTCTTCTTGCATCTTTAGAATTTTTATAGAATCTTTATAAGCTGAATGGCGTTTTGGAATCTTTTTGTTATGACATCCATCCATCGTAGATAATTAAATAATAAAAAAAACGTAGAAATAAACCAACATATACTGAGTTCAGCAGATAGAAAAAAACTCCAATTCAATTCCAATGAACTTGAATATAGCTCTAGCTCGTTTAACCCATTTTTGTCCGCTGTTCCAATATTGGAACATTTTATTTTTACAATCATCACTCCAATATACATTAGAAAATATAAATTAAAATCGCATCTACTGCAGTATTTATTACAAGAATATTTTGTCAATTTTTAAATAACGATCATATAAATTAGAGTTCCAATTTTGGAAAATTAAAAAAAATGAAAATATCTCGTATTATTTGAATTTATTACGAATTTGATGAAAAAA
>JAGXCT010036987.1:17886-64014 GCA_022495035.1 Philopotamus ludificatus
GCGACCGCGCAATTGGGGGATTTGCGGCGAATATTTCAACTCAGCGCGTAATACGGGGCTAACGTAATTAGGGGTTTCACTGTATATAAAAATGAAATATGAAACAAACTTTGGTTGAATTTTGTCGATTACAACAATTTCTATAAAATATTATGACGTGTATGTAAAGCGATTTATAAAATCATTATTAAATTATGAGTGTCCATACATGTCTTACAAATTTATAAGCTTTGTTGGGTCAGGGTCGATATTGCTCGATGCCATCGGCAATTAAATAATAAATGAGCAGTGTCCGTCTTGAAAGGCGTACGTACATCCATACGCACACGTTAAAAAGTACATAATTGATAAAGCTTTGTCACGCACTGTACCTGCACGCAGTCAACAGGGTGTGAAGGAATGTTTACAAGAGTGTGCGGCGACCCTTGTGTCGACTGACACAAAGAAAATCTTTCGGCCATTTTCCAAGATGGCCGTTGGCCGGAAAAGCCGAAAATAATTAGTTTTTATACGAAACGAGGGCGGTAGGGGGCGAGGGGACGCCTTCCGCTTTGATGACCGCATGCTGAAAACCGAACGTACGAAAAAAAATATTGTAAAAGTTGACGGGCGAAACGTATCTGCGTCGTACTTTTTTTTTCGGCCATATTTCGTATATATTAACAATGCGGAAATCTGAGAATTTTCATTTTTTTTTCGGGGGTGGACTTAAACGGTCGACTGCAAATTTCGGAAATGAAAAAAAATTGTTTCCTGCTCTCGTTATAAAATTAGAGAAATTTAATTATTCAACCTCCCTAACGTGCCAATTGTTCCGGAACGCGTTCCGCCTCACCCCCTCCGTATTGATCGACGGAGGGGCGCTCCGAGATCAGGCAAGTGTGTAAAAGTGAACCATCGATCTCGCATCCTATATTTAGTTATGGACCCATAAACGGCTCTTTGTTCATATACCCCTTATTAACCAACATCCACTCCCTCATCCGCTCCCTATCCCCCGCCCTGTCTCCGACACCACCCGATGGGACGTATTTGTCGTTTTCGATGGTAGATTTTGGAAAACGTGCGGATGTCGTTACGGATGAGCAATAAACAGAAATCGTTCAGAATATTATGGCGATGTCGTTTCAATTAATGAATGCGGTTGAGGTTATACGTCGATATCAATTTATACCTGTGCATTAGGTATATTTGAAACCCAGCAATTTTATTATAATGAATAACCAGGGGTTATAAACCTTTTTTATGAATAAATATATTAATAACTTATTTCAATTAATTTTCATATAAGATACGCGCACATTTAGATAAAAGCGGAAAGAAATTACACTTTTTTGTTGCGTTACTTTGAAACCGGTTTGTCACCAGATTCTATTGAGATAATACGTTGGGGTTGGTATCGTTTTAAAGCTCTGTTATTATTCTTTTTGTTTTTGGACCTTAGTGGTACTTAATGCTGTTTTTATTCGTTAAAGAATTGAAATCAAATGAAGCTACCACGACAATCTGCGGTATTAATGGAGACATCTTGAATCCTTGATAGTGCTATTTATAGTTCCAAAATTCCAAATTGGTTAGGGTGGATGAAAGTACAAAAAAAAACAGGGAGACTTTTTAAAATCGATAATAGCACTTTGAAATCAGTAGTGGAGTCCGATCTGTAGAGCCACGGAAAAAAATAGACAAATATTTTGTACGAATTTTCTCCAATGGTCTTGTTATAATCAACTTGTTATCGTTACGTTATATTTCTTGAAAGGGTTTTTAATGGGGATTAAAGGAGAGTACTTTACACCGATCCGAAGAGGAAAGAATGACTTTCGTCGAATTAGGTATCTTTTGTTTAAACATGGGCCACCATTTACGGAAAAGGTATTCCTTTTGTATTTATGGGGATATTGGTAATGCTTAAAAATGATCAGTTTTAGGAAACAATCAAAGATGTATGCGCTAAAATGATAATGTAAAACTACATGCAGAAAGAATTACACAGAATTAAATAAGTGAGCTAGAATTCTGCAACATCCACCATATTCACCAATGAATTTTCAAGTCAAAAATCGCCAAAAATAGTATTTTAAAAATATTGCCTTTATCAGTATCGCAGTAGAGATTTAGGAAAAAATATTTAAATTTCATATTTAATTATTTGAGCGTAAAGTACGCCAAGTAAATAGATTTTAAGATAAATCGTAGAGTTTGGTCGAGACATATAAAACAAAATTTAATTATTCTTTTTATTTATTTATTTGACTACGATGGATGGATGGCATAACAGAAAGATTCCAATGTGCCATTAACCTTATAAAATGATTCTAAAGATACAAGGGGAATGAGTTTCTTACTCTAATATCCCCCCCACCCTTTCAGTGTCAAACCGCGACACTGGTTAATTTTAATATTATTTCAGTTTGATTGAAATTTGTATTATTTGTTTTATAATTGTTTAATCAATAAAAGGTAGATGGCATTAAATGAATTAATTCCAACGCGCCAAAGCAGCAGAAGTAATGGGTAATGAATCCTCTTACATACCCCCCTTGCTAATAAAGAATTCCCTGATTTCAAAGTTCTCATCAGACACCTATTCGACTACTAACTTAGCTTAGTCGCAGTTGACTTATATTATCGAAATAATATGCATGTTACCCACAAGCCATAATACTGGTTTGATTTTAAATGATTTTATTCTGATTTTAAATAAACATGTAACGGTCAGCAGAAAAACTGAAAAGAAATATTTTAGTTTTATGTTATTTTTAGAATAGAAACATATACTTTTGTAGTTATTAAAAATTTATTAGAGTGTTTTTGACAATTAGTGGTCATGTATTAGATAAATTTAATATTTTATGTTTCACGGTTTATTTTCAAGTCGTTTTCACTTAAGTAAATTAGAACGCATTAAAAAAAAGCGTGTCCCCCAAATTTGATATAGTGGCGCCCTGTGGGAAATTTCCCTTCATTATATTAATGTCCGCGTCGGTAATTTATATGAAGTTTAAAACGAGTTTTCGCTACATTGGCAACGGGGATCATGGTCGGAAATGACTTCCTTAATTGGAAACCTTCGAAATCGAGGGTTAACACTCGACCGGAATATGGAAACGACGAAAAAGAAAAGCGCACCTGAAAAACAAGAAGCACAGAGCGAGGCAGAAAAAAACTTTGTTTATCTTAATAATCTCCACATAGCAAATGGTGTAATTTAGTTTATCCCGCGTTCAAAAGTTTGGGGGGCCCGTATCGTTTTTGTACGCAAAACTTAATCTTTTGCAGTGGGCGTGCTCGGAATGCTGAGCTAAGCGTTTTTTAATATAAAAAAAGTCCGCCCTTACCCTCCGAGATGCCAACTTACTTTCTCATTAAACCGAGCTCGGCAGGTAAATTCGCCCCGTCGATTCCCGCGAAATATGCACGTGGCTGGGGGCGCAGCGCCAGGGGTGGCGGAGCCCCAATTTCATATCGGCGCCATCTCGATAATACATTTTTTTTCTGAAAGGCATCCATCCGCGTATTGCGATGCCGAAGCTACGGAAATATCGATAGCGCAAATTTGTCAACTGGAAAAATAGTTATTTACAAGCTACCGGGACAAAGTATCACAAGCCCCTAAATATAGGTTATAATAAAAAAAGAATAACTGGTAAATATAGATCGTCTTTTTATCTTTATAGACGAATTTTATTAAATCATGTTAAACAAAATTTAGGAGTTATTATCTCTTAGGAACAATTAACCCCTGATTCTTTTCAGATCTATGATTTGTAATTTTAATAGCAATTTATTCTGAATTGGATCAGTGTTATTTTGACTTTTAATCTATCACCTATCCTAAGTTTTATATGTTGAACTTTATTGAAATTGCAGTATTAGCAATGGTATTAATATATTCCATCGACAGATCTTATAAAAAATATGAGCTCTCTATTTAGCTTGCTGGTAAGATTTAAACGTTATTAATAAACCGTATAACCTTTTAAAAACGTTTTCGTTTAAAATGTCAGTAAAAGTAATCATTTTCGTAGAAAGTATTATATTTGTCTCCACAAGATATTCGATACGATATAAATTTTTGATTTCCCGACGAAAGTAAAAGTCAATGCACCCGATATATTTACCTGGAACATATTTCCAGTTCATATCTCGGAGAGAACTTCGCCAGTTTAAACTACACCGCAGAGTAAAATCTATCATTGCCATAAACTTTTGCAATTGTAAAGAAAACACGTCTCGCCGAATTCCTCGGGCCACAACATAAAATGGGGATCGCCGAAAATATTACGAAAATAAAAATTGGCAGGAAACAATTTGTCCGTCTCCACGCGGCCTCCCCCCGCATTACAGGCGTCGCGACGTCAATTTGACAGTATCGATTTTCAATTAGCGAGTCCAGAGTGACGGATTCGGAAACGTTTACAGCCCGACCAGCATTTGACCAATTGACCGAACCGCGGGAACAATTTGTTCCCGTCGAGCGCGCCATTGTCAAAGCGACGCCTGAAAAATGGGCGTCGCTGCGGTCCCATCGGTCGCCGCTAGTTCGATGCCCAGTCACGAGTCATTCGTCGACCGCGTCAACTGATCGACAATTCTAGGCCAATAAGTCTGCTGATAAAAACTGATCTAATTTATATGCTCCGGATTACACGAAAGATTTAATCCCGTGCACACGCGCAAAAATTTTCAAAGCGTAGCTCGTAGAAGTCATACGTGACGCTAGTTTTCTATCAAAGTTACGTCCTCCCTCCGGCATGTAAACCTAATTGCCGTTACTCAGCAAGCAGTGCAAAAGGGTAGAAAGGTTAAACGGTAAAAAATGTGTCGAAGTGAAGCTCGGAGATAAATTCTAGGGACGAATAGCGCTCGCTCAATCTTGCGAGTGGAAAAATTACAACGGAACAACCATGTGATTCATAATTAATGATTCGAAAATATATCCATTAGTCATACGCGCGATTCGTCAACGTCAGCATACTCGCAAAAAGCAACGGCTATTAGCCATTTGCTGAGAAATTATGTCGGCGCACACACCTTCGCTTGGACAATGACTCATGAAAAACGGGGAATGGGGATAATCGGGGACGTCCACGGTTTTTTTGTCACGTCCCAGAAACGTCCTGATAGCAGGTAAACGTAGACAGTCACACGCTGACGTTAACGAGCTGCGTGGCGGAGTATAAATGATTTGTCGCTTAGCACTTTTGGATGCAGGAAAAAAATATCAAGATACACATTTAAACCATGCAATTAAAAAATATTAATAATAATACGATAACCACGACACTGGTTAATTTTTAATATTATATCATTTGTATTGAAATTATATTATTTGTTTATAATTATTTATTAAACGAAGAATAAATGGCGTTAAGTTAATTAATTCCAACGCACCAGTAATGGGAGTTTTCCTCCTACATACCTCCTGGCCAGTGTTATAAAGAATTCTCTGAATTCATAGTTCTCATCGGACAACTGTCCAACTAAAAAATAATATGCATGTTACCTACAAGCCATAACACTGGTTACAAACTGCTGTAAAGCAGGGGTGAACAGAGTTGTTAGTAGACTACAGGTCGCAAGGAGTCAATGTGACTCATAAAAATAAATACAAACTAGAATTTACTTAATAATACTTTAAATAACTGCACAATATAAATAGCTGAGAGTCCCACTTTACACATAAAGATTCTACCCCACAAACCATTCCAAAATCCAAGCGTTTATAGGTTACATTAAATTATAACTATTGGAATAATCAAGGTTGTGTATGTTTTTATCAAAATAAATATTAAAAAAGGACAATGGGATTGAAGATGTCGATAAATAGTAATAATTATTTAAAATAATAGCGAATTTATTTTAAAACAATGCGTAATTCTTGCTTACCTAGCTGTGCTGATTGGCCCTATTGGAAACACCAAGTTTTTGATTTTACACGAATAATTATTTTAAAATAAATCATACATGTCACAAACTTTTTGTATTTATCTAAAAAAGTCTAAAGAAAAAAATATTATAAATCATCATTGTGCTTTATTGTTTGGAATTGCCATGAGGCCAACGTTTTTTGCGTTCGCATCCGGTAAGATGTGCCGAGTGCGAGTGAAACGTGCGATTGACACGTACTGCGAGAGCTCAGTCTGCGGCGAGACGTCGCCGAGAGCTTTGACATTTATGCGTCATATTGATTACTAAAAAAAAATCAAATTATATAATGAATAACTATTATTATTCTTAGAATAATTTGATTATAAAAATATCAAGGTATTGATAAAGAATTATTCAATATCTAGATTTGAAATGCCCTTCGGAAGACTTGATTGTTTCCGAGCCACCGTGACGGATGTGTTAATAACAATGTAGAGTCTTTACTCTCGTCGGCGCGAAAATGCAGACATAGTAGTACAGGGATAATGATGAAGAGAGTAACCTCTCTATAGCTGAGCGTTTAATCAGAATCTTCTGTGGGCACTGGGGGGCAGAGTCACCACTTGAGATTGAGGGTTGTATGCGGCCGGAATCTGTTGTGGTCTCTGCAGTGGGCCTTTATATATCTGCTGGCGTAATTTTGGAATGTGGGGCTAAAGAACGTATTCGCAATATTATTTGCGCATTAAAGATGTGAAATAATCACAAATGCAATATATTTTTTAATGAACGGCAGTAAATTCAGTAAGTCCTGTAACAGCAAATCCAGAACCATAAAGAATTTTAAAAAAATCCAGATTTTTTGCATCATTCATATAGAATGTTAAACAAAGTGCGTTTGATCCAATAATAGGATTTTGATAAAATATTAAAGCCCAAACACTTACAATATGGCTTAGATTGAAAAACATTACATTGACCCCGTGTAGGCCCCGCTTAATAAATCTTGCACGAGCGTGCGCAGCAGCCCATAAGTGGGCCATAAAATCTGTTTCACACCTCGGTCGTTCGACGTGATTTCAATTGTTTTTTATTTGTTTGGCGCTAGTGTCGCGGTGCACGGCGTGCGAACCACTCGTCTGGATAAACTGCAATGAATCCCGCACGTGACGTATCGGAAAAGCGTTCCCCGGGGACGCTGTTTGCCTGCACACTTTATTTTTTTTTCCACCGGTGGGAGCCACGTTGTTCCTCCGCCTCCGCCGCCCGGAACGTAAATATCAATCGTTCTGGGTGATCTTCGCCGGGGCTACCGCCCCCCAGAGTCCCCCCGACCGCCGGCTCTTGGTCACAAATCGGCAAAACATAAAAAGGAGATGCCGTCGAATTGTTTGTTTTGGTGCGTGTTGACCGATTTTTACGGGCCCCCGAAACCCTTTGTCCGACCGTTGCGGTGTGTCGGTCAATCAACGATATTGTCCAGATATATATGGGATAGTTTTTTTTTTACATAGATATGAAAAAAGATCCGAGGAATCTAATAAAAATGTAGTTAAATTTAATATTGCTTCCTCGGGGATTTTACTCTTGGATTTATTGCTGAAATACGGCATTTCAGGTAACGTGATTATTAAATTTTCATCTCAGTTTATTGGAAATTTTTCTATTTTTAGGCCTGGTGGAAAAATGATTTCGCATATTAAGACATCTTTAATAATATAAATTATATTAATATGGGTAAATATCAACAAAAAAAATATTAACACAATTATTCCGCAAAAATTACTCATATATAAAATAAATATTAATAAATGAGACGAAAAGCCAAAATATTTTGTTGAATACGTTTTAAGAAACTATTAAAATACTTAAACGAGAGATTTTCAATCAGAATTACGCTAGGTGTTCTAAATTATGCTTTTTACAAAGTTAAATGTGAAGAATATTGTAAAGGGTAGCGTTAAACCCATCCACCACGACGGCTCTAAAACAACCGCGTAGTTCGAAGGGAGTATCTTAGATATTCCTAGCATTTTAAGTCAAAAAATAGTGAATAAGACATTAAAAATAATGAATTATTCTATGAATAAAAATGGTTATTCATAATATACTTCATAATTTGGTGGATATTTTGAATTTTTAACTAACACAAGCGCATTCAGCAATGTTACACCGCAAACTGAGCTTACGCAGCACGTGTCACACGCACATTTCACTCGCACTCAGCACATTGTACTGGGTGCGAGCGAGAAAAAACATTGTGCGCGCGGCAACAGCAACGAATATTGTTGTTTTAATTTTTTTTCACAATTACAGACAATGAAGGATAATGCTAGTTAATAATATTTATTCTTTAGACTTTTTAGACAAATACAATATGTGGCATGTAGGATTCATATAAAAATCCAAGAAAAGAGTTATTCAAGAAAAATAAAAAAAGTGAGAGACCCAATATCGCCACGGATAGGTTAACTATAGATTCGAAACTTCTTAAAAAAATTAGAGATAACAGATAAAACTGTTAGAGTTTTATATTTTAGATTGAACGTGCAGTAATACATTTAAAAATTAATGTTTTAACTGTGATTTTGATTTAAATAACGTCTTTGGTATCAATCAGAAAAGGATTTCAGCATCTTTTCAGATCTTTATCGAAAGTAGGTCATTTTTAATCCTCAATTTAGTGGTTTTTATTTGATTTGATATAAGGTTTATACAAAAAATATATTATAGATAAAAAATACAAATATATATAACAGATAAACAATTATCGTAGATTAACGCGGAAAGCGCTGGCACAGATTGAGACCGCATCACAACAGATGAAGCATGTATTATTCAGACGTCAAGTTTAAGTTGAATCCAATAAGCGTGTGCTGGATGGATGGGGAGACGGTGGTGGCGCGGGGGGCTGTGACGGTGAGGGAAGATCCCACCCCACCCCCGCGTATTTGCATACGAATACTCGGGCGCGGGATCCACCTCAAATGTGCGGGCAAATATTAGCTCACCTACTTGCGTAAATCTTTCGCACGCAATATGATATTCGTAAATTATGCACTCGTCAACGGAGACCGCGCGCCTGGAGCTGACGTGTTTACTCGCATAAAGGCGTCGCGATGTATTATAAATGAACGCGTTACGTGGCGCGTGTATTCGCCCGTGTATGTGTGCAAAAATCAAGGCAGGAAATCCGAGCCCTTATTGGTACATAGCGAAAGAGTGGGAGGTAATGAGACAATTATAAAAATCGTGCGTGATACGCTCAGTTGTTGGAAAGACGCGACGGAAGGACGTCGTCTGCCTAATCGTCGAATAAAATCTACACAGATGTCTCCCTCGAGTACTTGTCGAAGCAATCGAGACCCATTTGCAGCGAGACGCCACTACGACTGGGTCAACCCCAATAACCGACCTCCTCCCCCTCAATTGCATTATTTAGTAACACACGAGCAGGTGTCGCTGGGTGGTTTTCGCCCGTATCAGAACACGGTCTAACGCAATTTAATACAAATGGCATTATTACAGCTTGACGTCTTCCGGATATACGTACGTATGCATGTAGGCGAGCGAGTGGGTGATGGCAGGGGGACGCTGTAAAGTTGGTGCCTCGGAATCTTGCCGCTTGGCGGTAACCGCAGGCCACATCCACGGGAGACAAGGCCCTAACCGCCACCTGTGCAATCGTTAGGCTTCAATTGAAATCTCTGTTTATGCTCGGCTTATTGTCTTCTGAATATTTTGTTTATTCAAGGCGAACGTCTTGCCGCCTGCGACACGCCCGCAAGTGCCGCCTGCAGGCACTGTTTGCCAAACAGCCTGTCTGTAATGGATTCGTTCCGAATAACAACTCTTACCACCTTGAGGGCGATTACAAAATTAATTTACTTATATATCATTAAAAAAAACGATTGAGTTTTATATTAGTTGCAGGTTTTCTTAGCCATCGTAGATTAAAAGTAAAACAATCGAATTATGATCGTTAAGTTAGCCGCTAATGAGCGCAGTTAGTACTCGGATGGGTGACCACCTCAAAGAGTTCTGAGTGACGCTAGTCAACAGAAGGATAGGGTGGAGGCTGATTACAGCATTTCACAAAAATATGAAATGATTTACGACTTTAAAAAAAAATCTACAAATTTTAAAGGTTTAAACTAAGAAAATAGCTAAAGGAAAAATGATACGCCTAAATTTTGAAGGAATATACTTAGATCCAGGGGCGAATTAATAAATATAGAGTGTAAAGCAAGAGCGCTGCTTGCTTGTCAGCGCTACCAGCGCCGTGTATTCAACGGATGCCGCCGGTAGCGGAGTGGGGGTGGGGAGCCTTGCCGCTAAGCGCCGTGTCGCGCTGCGACTCGGTGCAGTGTTACAACCACTACTACTTGCATTTAAACGACGCATAGATATATTTAATTCAAAGATCAATTGAGTCGGAATTTTTGAAAGTGGTTTATCTGTATTTTCTGAAAAAATCAGTTGATGTAAGTTTTGTTTATGTATATATTTTTTAATATTCAAAATATTACTGTCAATGGTGTACAATATTCTCACGAAATTTATCAAAAAAAACTGTATAATTTTGGGGCAAGAATGTTTTCTTTTGAAAATGGAATATCTCCATTTATACCAATTATAATAAAACAAGATTTTCTTGCATTAATTTTCCTTTTATATCAAATGAAGCGAGAGATTTAGTCTCAACCGAAAGGCGATATCAAACAGGGAAAAAAATACGAAACGGAAAAATTATACATTAGCTGAATATATGTTGGTAATGGTTATAGGGATAAACCACACAAAGAAACAAATAAAATCTCTATGGAAGAGAAGTGTGGAATTTAAAGTTCTTAATTTATTTGGGAAACGAGGAAGTCCTAGAATGTTTTTACATAAATATTTTTAAAACTAATAACAAGAGAGAAAGATAGTGAAATTATAAGTTTATTGTCTTACATACGTTCACGTGTAAAGGAAGGAATAAGTTTGTGATTTCTTTACGAAGAAATTGTTTATTCTTTTTTAATATAACTGTAATTATTTTAATTTAAAAAGTATATTTCAGAAAAGATTATTTCCATTAAAGTATAAATTTAAAATTGCAATTAATTATATTTTTTTATAATTTGTTATTATTGAAATTAATGAACCGAAAAAATTTATATTTTTCTTAATTGTTCTTGCATAGATGGTAGAAATTATTAATGTGTGCTAATAAGTTAAAATAATACGCATTTTTTATCATTGTTACATGATATGAATCACTAGGAGAGGATTTGACCTAAATATTGTGTATATACACATTATATCATTTTTAGATTTTGTAAATATTGATACTGAATGACGTATCTTTTAGGCATAACTGCTGGTGATGATTGAGAATCGTTTCTATTTTTTTTACGATCTCTAAAATGTTACTTATTAAATACGAAATAGAATCAATCGACTAAGACTATAGTCATCATCGTTTGATCTGCGGATCACTGAGAATATTTTCGTGACCATTTACGATTACGAATCACCGCAGTCGCGCCACGTACATCTGCGATAAATGGGCTGGAAATTTCTAAATGTCAGTATCTCGTCAATGGGCGTCGTAAGGCAAAACACGCGTCGTAAAACACTGACGGCTCTACGGCATACCGACGTCCCGCGCCAGAGGGCGTCGCCGCTTCCAATAACTATAAAAAAGCAGAGGCGATATATTTTTGTTATTATGACTTTCCGCGTCTGGATGGGCGAGAATATGGAATATGCGAAGGAATCGCGAAAACCGGTGAAAATTCCGGTGAACAACCCCCGCAGTGCCATTCCCACCACCGGCAGTCGTACCTACGCCCCCCGGTCACGTACCCGCTGTTTACGATACGCGTTAAACTATTTGGATGGGTAGACCGAAAGTATAGGTAAATGGGGCATGGATAAAGTATTGGACTGGCTCCGTTTAATGTTTGCGTTTGTTGTAACGCCGATCCGCCATATTGGAGGCTAATGGCCGGATTCGATCCCGGCATCGCCATTCAGCTGGGATTTGTGATTGACTGCCTGTAAAATTTTAGCTGGATATACCACCAGGAATGTCGTTTTGAAACAAAAATGCCAATTTTGCAAAAAATTTAGACGTGGACATTGTCGATCACTTCGGCTATTTCATATAAGACATTGAGCTAAATCGTGGTAAAATATTATGACATACTTTTGTAAGTAAAAATTGGAAATTCTACTCAAGTTTCACTTTGATATAGAAATAAAAATTCTAAAAGGTATCAATATGATATTACTATAATTCACAAGTTATATAAAGAGTGCCAGAATATATTTTTCGCATTTATGTTTATTTGTATAATAAATTAAATAATAAACATAAAAGTTAAATACCTAAGCTAGAAAATTCTGAAGAATGCGTCAGACAACATTAATACGTAACAAATATTATTACATCCGTCACGTGGCTCAAAATCAACCGCATCGTTCTAAGAGGGTCTTTCAGAGACCCCATGCATTTCAAATCAAGATATTGATGAATTCTTTATCAAAATCTTGACATTTAAAAAAAATACATTATACTAAAATAAAAACGTTATTTATGATATGCGTAATACTTTGGTCGATATTTTGGATTATTACTAATCAATATGCCGCGTAAATGACAACGCCCTCGGCAATGTATCGCCGCAGACTGTTCGTTTTGCTCACACTTGGCACATCCTACCGGAAGCGAGCGAGAAGAAACATCTCCCGCGTTGCAACAGCAGCGAATATTATTGTTTTTATTTTTTTTCGCAATTTCTGACAATAAAGGATAATGATTATTTATAATATTTATTCTTTAGACTTTTTTAGACAAATACGAAAAGTTTTTAATACGTAGGATTTATATTATTCGAGAAAAATCAAAAACTTGCATACCCGATATACCCCATCGGCACGGCTCAGTTAAATCCATATGATTTAAGCATATCTCGATTCATTCTTTACAAATTGAATCCTGAAGTCGATGATTTAAGTTAATATTTTAGCAATTTTCTTTATAAAAAGATTTGATTATTTGTTTTTTTTTAATTTAAGGGGATAAATTAATTTAATTCGGTGCCGAAAAAAATAGTTGTGAAAGGAAATTTATATCAAAAACTTGAGGTCCTCAATAGGTTTCATTGGTTTTTCACAGCTAGGTTAAATTTATATAGATTTATATTGAGCAATAAATATGTAGAAAAATTAAAATCAGGACGACCACAATTTCTTAAATACCTGCTGAATACTCATTTTTGAAAGATTCTGCTTTTCAGATTGTTTATTATTTTTTTAAGATCGATAAAACTTGAAAAAAAAATTGAAAATATATACCATTGTCAAGAGTTTATACTAAATTTTCGGAAACATGCAGAATTGTCACTGAATTTTCCGCTGACGCAACCAGCTGGCGTGCGAGCATAGAAAAAAATAAGCATAGTTAAATGGCGAAGATGGCAGCTAGATATAAGATAAGAATTGGCCATAAACCGGCGAAGAAAATGTCCCTCTATCAGGATCGTGCAGAATCAGCACGGTTACGGGTGGGGGGGAACTTGCGACCGTCAACCGTTTTTAAATTAGCGACATCCCATTGACGAAACGTAGGGAGGGGATGCATTCCGGATATTTAATAAAGTAAAACCCTGAATTTCGAAGTCGCCGTCGCCAGTAAATAACGAGGAAAATTGCCATGGTGAAACGAGTGCTCGGTGTATTGAAACGACGTTCAACTTTTATATTTAAAGATCACTTCAGATTTCGAATGCATCCTTTTCAACTCTAGCTTTTTTTTTAAAGCTCGCTCCACCCAGCCATCCAACAAGTCGTGTAGTGTAAACTCAACAATGTACACACTTTAAAGTTTATCGACAGACTTCCGTTTAGCTCGGCAAGACGTCAACTCGACTCGCCCCTCTCGGTAATGAAAATGGCGGACTTCCCCATTTACTGCGGAAGTTTACGTTGACACGGGTCTTCTATTAAGTCTCTTAGAGTCTGAGACCTCGTCTAGGTGTGGCCGAAATTAATACATGTCCAATTTAATTTGCATCCGATACAAAATGAAAACATTACTCAAATGCCATTCGAATAAAATTCTAAGCTCAAATAACAATAATAATTTCAATACAGATCAATAGGGCATTATTCGCGTTATCCTATTGCAGTATTTATAAATGTTGCAGCATTTCAAAATAACGGAAGGCTGTCGAAAGTGCGCCCAAGTGAAAAGGAATGAATATTGCGAACGGAATAATATTATTCGCGCACTCCATTTGCATGGATATGCTCTTGCAGCGGTATGAAATCCCGACTCAATAATGTCAAAACAATGCACTTTCAGCGCCGATGGAGAGGAAAATGCGGAAAATATATTGGCTGCACCGGCGGCCGCAATCGCTTTACAATTCTTTATTCCGACAGGTTATGGTCAACTACGCGAAACTGCATCCAGAATTGTAATATAACGCAAAGCCAGTGGGCTGTAAACAGAGATTTACGTATGCATCGCTTATGTTTGTTATGTTTAGGAAATGTTCATAGAAGACGTGTACATACATTAAAATAAATGCATATGATAATTTCGCCTCGAGCAATACAGACTGAACATAAATAAAATACCGCGTACGAGTTCGCAAAATGAGTTAAAAAAAGCACAAATTTATTATGGTAATAAAAATAAATATCGAAATTTTGCGAGAATTCTCAATACGTGCGATTGAAAAATCTATCTGATTCCATTGAATACATTCCGTGATAGACTGGTAACGTCGTTTTAAGTATTCATTTTTCGGCAACGCTCCATTGAATTTTATACGCGTATTTACATAAAATTTTGCGAAAATGCAGATTTTACGTTTTCGCAGAAACTACGCGAGAATTTAATTTTATACGCGAGTACAATAAATAAATTTACGTATCTTATTAACAAATCTGCAGAAAAAATTACGATCGGGCCACATTTCATAGCTCGTTATGTAAATTGTTTTAAGAGGAAAAAGGGACTATAAACTAGAATTGTGTAGAGAGAGGGAAAGTGGGCTCAAAACGCTACAATATGAAATGCTAAGCTGTGGTCGTTATACGGATGGTATTTTTTTTTTTACACTTTCACAAAGGAAGAAAATATACAACGGGAAAAAAATAGCAAATGGTATGCAAAATAAGATTTGCATGCTGAAAAGGAACATTTCTCGATTATTATAAAGGGCGTCGAGACGAAAAGATACGCGTTTATAGGCGACATTCAGCAACATAAAGAGCGGAGACGAAATCTCTAGTGGCAAACAGCATTCGCATGCACTTTCCGTATTATAAAATAATATTAAACAACAGGTTTAATCAAACGGAACATTGTACATGCGTTGTTAGTCAAATAATAAAATGATATACAAAAGCAAAGACTTCGGTATATGGGGCACTGTGTGCAGAACAAACGAAGAAGAATACGGGGGCTGAAAGATGAATGTGTTTCAGGAAGAGCGGAATTGGCTGTTTAACATTCAGAGCAATAATCCGAAGCCATTTACAAAGTACCCGAGGAAAAGTTGGGCACCCGCCCAGTGTTTTATTGAGTGAGACGTAATGTATGAAAGATTGTCACTCGTTAGATAATAAGTATTCTGTGGTTTGGGAAATGGACCGCTCTGCCATGAAGATAATATTGATTTACCGTACATTCGGGTCTCTTTTTATACGGCAGTTGCTTGAATAATATCCCATGAAATGTTTGGCATAAATTCAAATAATGATTCATTATAACCAGATGTACAGTTATTATATTTGAAGTATCTTTTATATTTTTTTTTCTAATTATAGTAGAGATATTTTAAAAACAAAATAATTTAATTAGATTTCCATGATTTACAACAACACGGTTTAATAAAAATTATCGTTTTTGTTTGGCACAATATAAAAAACATCATTTTTTAATTGCATTATTGATTTTTTATTGAATGATCCATAAATGAATAAAAAATAATAACAATAACATTCTATATCTTTTATTATGATTAATCAAAAATATTAAAAAATCGTCATAATTTTCATATACAACGGATAAAATAGAGATTAAAAAATTGAATCTCTATTTACATAAATAATATATTTCTACTTATTACCAAAAATTAAAATAAATAAAAAAATATGAGTATCATATTTTGAATCGATTTTATATAATTATTTAAAATTATTATGTGGGCATTATATTAATATTAATATATTAAACGCTACCGTGCAAAGAGCGAATCGACTGTTATCAATGAAAATTTTCTGTGATGAAATTATTAAAAGAAAACTATGTTTTGCTTTCTTGCGTTACAATATAAACAACAAGATAAATCAGATGTATTTTAAAATCACAAGGATTCAAGATGTTTCAATTTTTTCCCCCAAGACGTTGAAATTGAGATTAATTTTAATCTCAAAATTATTATTTAATATATGGTAAAATTTTCTCGCAATTTTTTGTTTCATTCCGTGTCTTAATTTATATTCATCAATCTTATTTATTCATATTTTTATAACATTTATGATGATTCCATGGTTTTCAAGCTCGAATCTAAAATATATTTAGTTTATCGAAAATCTTCAATCATCATTAAACCTCTTTTTTTAACAGTTTTGAAATAGCACGGTTCAATAAAAATAACGAGCACTCTAATTTTACACGAATTATTTATCAACTAACAGCTACTATGATTCACAAGGTCTTGCAATTTATTCATCAGTATGGAATAGTATATCTAACTCATGATCTTGATATAAAAAAAGTAATTAAAAAGATAATCAGTAAATCAGGACAAAAAATATTATTTGAATGATGTGATTTGAAAATTGCAAATAAAATGATTTAAATATATCAATATAAATTATTTGCAGCAAACAGCATATTCGTTGACTTGGCTGTCGCTTACTTATTCACCCCCTCATCCCTTAGCGGTGTCCGGACGGGCTTAAGAAAAAATAAGTTCAAGAACAAAAGAAAAAAGACGCATCATTGGGTAGGGTTAAGCCGGTTAAGAATACATTTGCCGAACAAAAAAAAGCTCAGAGCGGCTTTGATTTTGATTTTGGGCGAACCTTACATTTTTGTCAGAGGGATGAAGGGGAGAGAGAAGGAAAAAACGATATATTTCATCAGTGAGATGAATTTATCTTTGAGGATTACGTCAGCCTAGCGTGCATTATTACATATAGAAATGTACTGGATGAGAATATAAAATTGGCAAGGATAGAAAAAAAATATCCACGGAATCATCGACCGGTCGTGAAAAACTCGTTTTATGCCGTTATTTACTATGGAATGAAATTTGAACGACTTGAGGTCTGGAAAATGGATGTCGAGACAGAGAGGCTTCACGGCAGTGCGGGTTAATGGTCTCGATAGCCCAAATTTTCGCAACACTGATTTCAATATTGTCGATCACACGATCGACAGGGCTGGCACACTGACCTTTGCCGATACAAAGAAGATGCTCAATTGAAGGCTGTGTGCACATAAAGGGGAAAAACAAAAGGGGCATCGGTGCGAACGAGGAAAAGCCGCAAGCTCCTCGCAAAAACAGTGAGACTCGCAAAAACGGTTAAAGATTTTCCGATTTTTATTAAAATATATATTAATGCTAGTTCCGTTGTTTATAAATGAAATAAAAACAATGTGAACATAAAGAAAAAAATATAAATTTATATTATGCGTATGTATTTTCTTAATTTTACTTGTAACCTGAAAGCGACATTGGCTGAACTTATGAAAAAAAATTAAATAAATTTCGAGTAGAGTACGAACAATGCGTACGTGTACCGCCATTATATCTACTCGAAACAGGCATACGCTCTTTTAGCCAGGCACCTCAAGCATAACACACGATCTGAAGACCTCGCCGTAAAAGGCCTTTAGGGGTCTGTTTATTTTTTTTCTTCTCCCAAAGAGAAAAAGAGATGGAGAGGACCGTATACGTGGTGCTTATACTATACACCCCGAGTCCTATTTAAATATACTGATTTTTTTTCACGAACCGAAAAAACCTTTTGGTCGAATTAACAAAGGAGGAAAATTATGAGGATTTACTACGTGCTTTTAATATAAGTAATGAAGACACTTTTATTATGTGCCTTCTACATACAAAATACACAGGGTGATGTAAATAAAAAATGTTTAAGAAAGCTCGAGCGTTTGTTGATACGTGAGATTCTGCATTGCTTGCATAAAAGTATTACGCTTGATTCATTTTTATGCATAATGATTCGAATGAATATGCAGGCGGGTTTGAATCGCAAGGGTCTTACGGCAAAGAACCAAAAAATAATCTCGAGAAAACCCTCTCCGACGCTCATTCTTATTTTCCAGACATAGTAGTACGGGAGGAAGAAAGCATGAAAGGAAAGTAAGTTTTTTTTAATACAATAACATTTTCGCGAGCGAGTTTCTCAGCGTTCTTTTCAGGGTAGAAAGTACCCCCTAACAGCCGTCTCTATGGTTCCTTGTTTAAGGGATTTTAGCATTACGCTTTATAAGTATGTCAGGTACAATTTTCATGTTTCTAATCCCAAAAGTGACTGTTGTGTTTGGGTAACATTACGCTTTTTTTCGCATCTCACTCTTATTTTAAAGAGAAAAAAAACGCATAAAAGAAACGTGTATTCTGAATAAAATTATATGCTCATATTTTGGAGTTTCCGGATGGAAAACGTGCGAAAAACGGAAGTATGTTTAAAAATATATATATTTTCACATTGTTGAAATATTTATCGGTGCTGTTTAGGAAAAGGTTGATCGCACAGGGATCAGTACGCACTTCAATTTGAGGGTTGCGAATTTTTCTTTCTAACCCCTTCGGCACAAAGGCGATGGATGTCAAGTGGTGAAAAGGATTTTACATACACACATTTCATCCACAACAAAGGTGAGGTTTAGTTATGCGTATATGTGAGTGTGCTAAGTATATAATAATAAAAATCTGATTATTTACACCCTGTCAGACGCTTTTTTGAATGACAGAAGACATGCCACGTATACATGCAATTTAATTAAACGTACAAAAATAACATGAAGGTGTTAAATATGCAATAATTAAAAAATACTTGGGTTTGCGTGTTTAAAAAAAAATGCTTTTGAAATAGTAATACTATTGTGTAAACACTTTTAATTTGAGCTTTTTACTTAATTTATAACACGCGATAGTAGTACTATATTAAATTACAAAATTAAGTCAGAAAGTTTATCCACTGTGTCTCTAAAATTTATTTGAATCAACTTTTCAAAAGACAAATAGAGCATTTCGTCAAATTATCATCTAGAATTCCATTACATCTTTTTGTTTGTTAGCAATCAGAAGTATTCCTATATTGAAAAAAATATCTAAGGCCGACGTAGTATACTTTGTATCTTCGCAGAGGTGAATTTACATTCTAATTAAATCTAACAAATTAATTATTATGTATATATGTATGTTATAATTAGTATACTTATTACAAAAAGAAACAAAATAATAACAAATATATTTTTTAATACATATTAAATTATTTAAGAAAATTAAAAAGTAATCACTTGGAGCTGAACTGCAAACAGAAAACCGTGAAAGACCTTTATTTATTCCAGAACGACAAACAGAACTGGACGTGTATATATTTTTTTAACTTAACCGGAACGAATGCCGTTAGGAAAATAACTCGTTGAATTTTTCATATTTATATAAATATTCCTTGTGTGTGAAATTTTAAGATCATTAGCCGTTAGGTCACTGGAATAGGCCTAAACTTGAGAATTTCTAAACACAACTCCTTTTCTATTTGCTTCAAGGTTTGAAAATTTTTGAACTGCTGTAAATATCAAGTATCTAACAAAACATTAAATTGGATTTTTATTAATTGATACCCATGATAATTTATTATGAAGCTCTAGAAAGGTTAATTTATTTTGTGACGTGGATCACTGCGATGCTTTGATAAAAACCGACCAAGAATAAATAATCGCCAATAGAACTAAAGCGATTAGCAGAAGTAAATAAAAAAAGATGGCTCTATTTTTTTTTTAACAAAACCAGGGGGAATTCTCTGATTTTGTTCTATCATCAACTGCATAAGAGAATTATAAGAGTTATCGATCAGTTGAGAGTTATTTTTTTTATCAATATTCTGATCTAACTTGATTTATTTTCAAAAATAACAAAAATAAGCTACCCGTGAACGATAATTTAGTAACGAAGATTTTGGTACACTTGTATATTTTTCTAATAAAAACCAATAAGGCAGTCGATATATGACTCTTATTATTTTTAATATGAATTGTCTTAATTCGAGTTTTATTGGGGGAGTTTTGTGGATTTCTTCCCTTGATTCCGGCAACATAATAAGGGATTGTCCCCAAAGTAACAAATGTCATCCATTATCCAAGTTTATTAGGTCAAGTGTGTGGTATATCCGACCCAAACTGCCGAATAATGGACTATCGATCGCGGCATTGAGAATTTCATAGCGGCGGCAATACATTTTTTAATATTTTTTCCGCGTATGATTTATAAAAAAAAATTATATGTATATATTCGCGTGGAAGTTTGCAACTATGGGTCTACTACATTTTTACAACCGAGGGATTACATGGTGTCTGTAAAGCTCCAAACTACCCGCCACCTAATTTCATCCATTCAAAAAGTTTGCAAACTTTCGCCGGGGCTTGTAACATTGTAAAAAAGGCGAATATATCAGGTCAGCTTCATTTCGTATGTTTTTCGTCTCCGGTTTTAGATTTGGGCGCGACCCCATCGCAAAACTTGGAAAGTAGAGACGCCAAGATACGGCCCAGTGGTTACGGAAGGATCTTGTTTTCGGGAAAAAGTGAACAAACTTCAGAACATACACGCACTGATGGGGTGGAAACTCGATATGCGTATGCTCATGCGTGTGATTGCACGTAAACTATATATATACACAGCCTCTGAATGAAAAGTTTGGGGATCGACGCTCATAACGTGACGTATTAGATTCGGAGCGCCGTCGATAATTTAAATTTCATCTTATGCAAGGATACAAATCGAGTTTTCAGATCATTCTGTTTATATCCGTGTCAATATTACCAAGTTAGAAGTGAGTTATAAAAACCAACTTTTTACATCAAAACTTTATTTTTTTTTCTTGCTCGCGCTCCCCCTATCTTTTCGCATTTGTTTGACATAAATGTGCTCATCCCGCGACAGCGTCGACGACGCCTGGCTATATCGAAATTTCGAACTTAATATTTTTGGCCAGCGATTGGCAACAATTTGCAATACAATCGGGGCGAGGAGGGGCGAAGCACCTAATCACGACGCTCCAATCCGAAGCAAAGTTTTGCGATTTTTTTGCGGCGAAGTTTATAATGAGATTTTTGTATCCACACATACATACATATATATATTTCGCGGTGGGGCATCGTAAATTATATCGGGAGCAATAGTGGTCATGAAAGAATTTTTCAAACCGAGTGGAATATAAGTTATCACTCGGAGGAGGGAAAGAATAACAGCGGCGGTGAAGGCTGGACAGGAAAAAAAGGAATTTCTTGGGGGAGTACACCGGAGTGGGGGGCGACTGAGGAAATAATGGTCGGAGGGTGAGAGAACATGGAACCCCTGGGATACATTTATGTCTTAAGCTCGAATTATTTTGATTATGATATGTTGCGGTTGTGTGGGGCCCGTGATTAAAACCGCAGAAAGAATGATAAAAAAAATATTGTGACCGTCCATTGTCGCCGCTCTCGCAAGGCCACTAAAAACCTATCGAAAAAAATTGTCTGCCGATAAGAACGACGTGCGTATGTCTGTTTATCTATTTTTGGCGCGAAAAAAATTGGCGCGCTTTCACCCCTCGCGCCACCGTCCTGCGTAATAAGTCAATGCGATTGTCGAACGCGATACGAAACGGTGTTTACAAATTTAATTAAATTTTATTTTTCATGAAAACATATTTAAATGTCCCGATACAATTATTTATTTAAATATTATATATTAAATACTGCCATAATAAAATTTCGTATGAAATGAATCCACCTTGGCTCATATCATATGGTTCAATAAAAACGTCGTGTAATACAAATCCGTGTTACACGAGGTTTGAAACTCATACAAAAACAGTCTTTGCGTTCCAAACAATATCGAAGTTTGTTCTTATTTTTTTTTATTAATTAATCGACAAAAAGTATTTAAAAATTGTTTTACAGCCAACACGACGGAACGGTTATCAATGTTATAATAGGTTTTGAATAAGTTAGAATATTTTAGTTTTAAACAAATTAAACGTATATTAGGGATATTTTTTTCCTGATGAGTTAATTTTTGCTACGATTGGTGTTAGAAACCTTTTACCATTTTGAATCTAAACAATCGTTACCGTATAAAACTATAATAATGTGTATTACTAAATTATTAATTTACGATCGGCCCCAATAGTTTTTGCGAGTTTGTGCCACGCAGCAAATTCTTTGTTTTGTAACGTTTTTACTTTCATTTTTATATTTTTTAAGTTTTTGCTAAATATATATCAGTGGCTATCATTATGTGAATAAAATTAAACGTTTGACTAATTTTATAGAAGAATACTGATTAAAAAGTTATTTGTTTTCGAGAATAAATTGAAAATCCTGTTTCGACACGAGTCAATTATGATCTTGTTATTTTAAATATAATAAATATAGGATAATTAAACAAATACACCATTGCCTCGTAAAACGTTCCATAAAAATGTCGTGTAATTCAAATCCGTATTATACGCGGTTTGAAGTTGTTACGAAAATAGTATTTACGTTCCAAAAAATATCGAAGTTTGTTATTATTCTAAATTTTTTTATTAAACAATCGACAAAATATACATTTACATATTTATTTAAAAAACTTACATTATCTAGGTTATTCATTAATCATCGCTATCAATAATAAATTCTATATGTTCGACTCTTTTTCGAGATTCGTTGTGAGTGTTTATAATTTCGGTGAATTCTAAAGTAAATTTATTGGAAGATTCTATGTCAGCCGACGCAATTTCTCCATTTTTTAATTTTCAAACCATCTTCTGTGAGCAAAAAAATTGTGATTAGATGACGATTATTCAGATTTTTAAATCATCATAATTTTTGTGTGCTCTTCTATCCATATCATTAGAGTCCTTTACATCTTTTCTATTTTTAGTGAACGTGTATGCACAGTATTTATTGTACTGATTGACGATTTTTTTTTAAATCGTGTTATATAAACCTGTATTATTCAAGGCCAAGGCGTGTTTGAATTACTAGGGAAATATATTGCAATATAAACAAATATAATTTTTAACAATTTAATTAATTTAATTTGTTTGAATAAAATTATACGGTTTTAAGAAAAACTAGTTTATTTAATCCTTACCTTTAATTAAATATGCCATATAAAAATTTTAACAAAATGGCGGTTTTACAATCATTTATGGTGATATTCTTGAAACAGATAATTTGACTTCGAACATATTAAACCTTCTTATAATTAGAAATAATATTAAAAATTATTGCTATGATATTTTTTTCTATTTATAAAATATTGTGGTAATAAAATTTTAATTACGACTTTATAATAAAATTTAAATGTCAAATCAAGTCGGAAAAGCGTATTGGCGCTTGCGGCTAAGCAAAATAATTAAAGCCTTAGAGTTTCGCGAAAGACCAAAAGAAATCAGAAACCTTTGGCACTCTGCCTCTATTGTTTTATCTACTTAAATTTTTCATTTTAATAAAGTATGGCGATTATTGATTCGCGATAAAAATTTCGTATTGGTATAAAAAATATGCTGTGCCGTCTCAAGGGTATAACTTAGTGTGCAATTATGAGTTCATATTTGATGGTAAATTTTCGTTTTCATCAATTTCGCCGGCCAGATCGCATTTGTGGCCAATAAATAATTTATGAAAAAATATATAAGATCACATTCGGGCGGCCAGGACCGGGGCGTCCTTCCGATTTCGCCAATAAAATATTTACGTGAAATCTGCGTCGCAACTTTATTTTCTCATATTGTAAATATTTGATCGAGAAACATTTGACCTTTTACTTTTATTATTATTGGGACATAATACGGCGGTTTTCTCATATTTATTTAAATTGCCAATAAAATAAATAAAAAAAATATACTCCGCAAAATATACGTTTGGCTCCGAATCAGGTAAAAATCGAATAAAAACGTCTGTAATGAAATTGAAATGTAATACTCGAATTTATATGATTTCGTTCCCCGTTTTACAATATAATTATTATATATATGTGCATATGTTAAATATATCCATGTTTTATCGTGAAAAATTGTGATATAATCTTAGTTATGTTCATATGAGAATTAATCTCTTATAGAGTGCTTTAAGAGATTAGACCTTTGAATATTCGGTAGACATGGAAACCATCGTTCAAGGTAAAATCATTTTTATTATCCTGTCTGGAAGAAATATATTTATTTTTTTCGCTTAATGTAATGAATGATCATATAATCACTTAAGCTTAAAATTTATTAATTTATTAAAATAAACTATGAGATCAAACGAGTATTTTTTTACAAAACGTTTTGATCAAATCGAATTATAATTCATGTTCATGGATGAAGAAATATTTTATTAATTATTTTTTGATTAAATAGTTGTATGTGAACATACATATTTTATTTACGTGTAATATTTTTCATTGTTCGTTTATTTCTTTAGGTTTTTTGCAAAGCATGTTTACTTAATATATAACGTTTGTTTGTTTGATTTATTTGAAAGTTTTTTTATTCCCTATTGGTTTTTTTTTCGTATAAATTTATAGTTTCAAGGTCTTTTCAATGATTTTTTATACGGTTTTTTTTTAATAACGAAACTATTGAATGTCTAGTACCACTATTTATAGTCACACCTCAGCTAATGGTTCTGTGCCCAGCTGTCAGTGGGATATTGACAAGCGGACGGAACTAATGGACGGGATTTCTTCCTGCAAAAATATTAAATAAGACAGCGTCTATCTGCGGACACGAACTTTCCACCGAAAAGCCTATTAGAAAAGTGGGAAAAACTTACAAGAAAAAAAAGAAAATAAATAGGAAAGGTGTAAGGAGTGTCTTGGTGGAAAAGGGCAGTTACCTTTCATCGGTTATAAGAATACTCGTTGGTTATACGAAACGTAATCAAGTTTATGCGTCCCCATTTTATTTTTTTCCCAACCGATTTATTTATTTTTCGGGCGATATTGTGTTTCGTGAGAATTGGCGGTTCAAAAATAAATTTATTAAATACGATACTTACGCATGATTTCGCAGGATCTCTCCATGATCACATTCAGGAGCAAATACAACACGAAATAATTGTTTACAGTCAGTTTAGAGAGTATTTTATTCATTTTTATTTTATTTTTTTTATTTACGCAAACACAAATTTTTATGTATTGTTATTTTTTACGTCTACACATTTTATTTTGATGCGATTTGTCGTCGTATCAAATGTTCGCGGTGTATTTGTGGCGCATAAAACTTCTTACGTAAAATTTTGCGCGAGATTTCGATTTTCGCGCCAAATTGTGACAGGGGACGAGTTTTCACCGCGAGGCTCTCGCGCCAACTGAATTGTTTTCCCGGAACGAGACATCACTTTCTTATCAACCCCTTCCATCCCCACTTTAGACCGCTCGCCCTGTCTCGTTCGCACACTGTGGCGGTTTCCAAAGTTAATGCAGGGGTTGTTGCATGTTATTGCATTCCTTTGCACCGCTTTTTACATGTGTATATATATTTTTTTAATTTGATTTTATTTAAAAAAAAAAATTTAAAAATAGTGAGGCGAAATGTTCTAGTTTCTCACATGTCGTAGATAGTACGGAGATAGGAAAAAAGAAATAGAGTGCAATCGTCTCTGGCCATTAGCATTTGAAAGCAGTTTCTTTGTGTGGCCCTCTATCCTCCAAACTATTGTCAATGTTTGAAGATTCAATATAGCAATTGAATTCGGCGCAATATAGAGGGTGGAATAGAAATACATTTTCGAATGGTGGAATAAATTTTTTCGAGCACGATCGAAAGTAAAATTATTTAGTTTTTTGTGTTCGGCGAGCAATTGCGTACTGATCAATGAAGATACAGTTTTTTTAGTATACTAAATTATCTATCACATGAATATATTTTTAGTCCTAGTAAATTTATCATTATTAAATCTAATATAAAATCAAATATCTCAATTTATGAATATTACATAATATTAGGATAGTCCATGGATTTTCAGATTTTAAAAAAAATACATAAACATATTTAAATGCGTTGCTTTAAAATTTCTTTTTACAAAAAAAAATCATAACTCTTTTATTAATCAAGATGTTGAGCCGAAAATTGAATCACATAAACTTCAACATTTACCAGATAGTTAATGCAAAACAAAATTAAATTATATCTTATAGCAGGGGTCCCCAAACTTTTTGAAAACGAGCTGAATTAAAATTTTTATAAAACATGATATGAACATGGTCTTTTGAATGTTGAATTTTAAATAATTATATAGAATACTTGTGAGTAAAATTTTAAGGTCATTAGCAGTTAGATCATTGGGATAGACCATCATTTTTATTATACACCATACCTCTAATATTAGCCCTGAATGTTGAGGAACGTCATAAATTAAAGGGGATAACTACTACATGACATCAGTAAGAATTTATTCATCAAGAATAAAACAAAGTATCCTACCGATAAAAAAATATTTAGAATAAAAACAAAACATTATAATAGATACAGCAGATCAAAGCGCATAGTATCAGCTGAGGAAAAATTAAAAGATTATAATAGTGTAATACATAAATAAATTCCTAAAAGGTGTTCATATTGCATTTAATATTAAACAATAAACTATTGCCAACAAAAGTTCACAATTTCTAAACACACTCTTATATTTAAAAGAGCCATAAAATATTTCCAATATTTTTTAAATTCTCCTCAAGGTCTTTTTGAATAACTATCAAGTCTCTAACCAAGATCAAAATATTTGAAAAAACAAAATGTTGTAAAAGTTATAAAGCGATCAAACAAATAATGATATTATTATTAAACCCAATTTCCATTACTTGATATGACCTTTTTTGCTACGATCTGAAGATGTGATAGTTTGACGAAGTTATATCTGAAAAATATGAAGGATGATGAATTGACTTCTATCCAAGGTCGTTTATATGTTTACGTTTTATTTTCGCCTCTATGCTGGTCCAGTTGTTTATTATAAAGTTATGCATTAATTGTTTAGTCAGATTTAGGGACATCTAAAAAAATATGTCATTGCAATCTCACCAAACGAAAGAATTTTTGGGAGGACGAGGGTTAGCTTGAGGGTGAGTATATTGCTAACTGAATCTTTAGTAGCCACTGATTTTTTCGTCCTTAGCTGTAGTAAAACATTGATTTATCATATTCATTCATCAAGTCATTACAAACGGGGTTTCGTGTTAGATTTATTTTTTATTACCTAGACTTTCTTCACTCAGCTAAAGTTTTAACCTAACCTTTTCCCCCGCTTTTACAGCTTGTCGATTTTTTTAAAGATGCTCTTTAACACTTCCTCATTCTCTTTCAGGGCTATTTTTAAATAAGAAAATCTTCCTAGTACTATCTTTACCATTTCATCTTCAGGTGCCTTATCCGTTTTTAGATGTATACTATCTACATGTTTTTATTTTTTCTCTATACATTACATTTGTTGATTTTAGGCAATCTGAAACAATTCTGGAGCATACTAGAGCCTTTACACTTGCACACATTCAAATAATTTTCCAAATATACGACAAATGTTTTTTTTGGGCAGTCATTTTATAAAAAAAAATGATAACACATCAAATTCGAATAAACTCTACAATTGATACATATTAATTTTGGTTATTAAAATCAAATTGTACAAATCAGAATGCATTATTGGGTAATATAGTAATCGAAATAATATAATAATTGACTATGAAGTGCAAGAGTCGATTTTAAACTAATCCTGGAAAATTCAAAACAATATTTTTGGCCAATACATTGGTTTAGATATAAAAAAGCAATATATATTCTATTGAATATATTATTTACTTAATTAAATTAAAAAAAAAGAGCATTTATAAACCTGAGCTTATTAGGCTGCTAAGGCAACTACGTGATCGTCATTGCTTTGAGAATAATACTCAGCAACAACCTGGAATTGCTAAATTCTAGGAATTTAATATAAAGAACTGCCCAAAGGATAAGCTACCGTTAAAGCATTTCATTTTTACAATTCTCTCTCGTTTTCTTATATAATTTTATATATAATAATATATTTAAAAAAAAAACGAAATATTTAAACATTTTTTTTATTCAATCTCAATAAACCCCAGATAAATAATTAACGATACAAGTGCCGACCGTGGCTCGGTTGTTATTTATTAATTAAAATATTACGGGTAGACGTTTAATCCAATTTGAACGAAAAGTGATGCGTACATAATTGCTGTTCGCGTTCTATCAAATGTTTGACGAAAGTGTTTGTATTGTATAATTGCACAAGGCTCTCTCTCACTCTGGCTTCGCAAATCTGTCTCTTCTGGCTATCATTTAAATTTATATCATACCCAGTGTATTCCAGCCCCTCCCCACACGGTTATTATTTAATAATTAGGCCAATTATGCCGGCGAAAATCAACATCAACACGAGAAATAATGGATTTCTTGATATTTCGCGATGAAAATGCGAGGTATTTCCATTCATACTTAAAGATCGAGTAATATGAATAATTCCCAATGCCGTGGGGAAAGTGCTCGGCATTAATACTATCTGAAATTCAAATTAATTCCACGTGAATATTTTATGTTTTTATTTTAGGTATTTGTTAGTCGTGTCGCAAATAATAATATTTCAATTGCATTACGCCGTTGTAACGATTTTATTTTTATTTGTTTTTTATTGTTCGTTTCCGCTTGGCTAGTATAAATCCGCGGATTTATCCCGTTTACGGTAACGTGTGCATGCGTCATATTCGCGATGTTATAAATGAAGTTGGTGACCCGGTTTCGGATTGCAACTGTGGCGTGTTAAAGCTTCTGATCTAGAAATACTGATTCGATAGCTATCGACACAGAAATAATTTACACGCTATTTCATAGAAATTTAATGAGAAATTTTAAGCAAAAGAATTTATTTTGGTTTTTTTTCAATAAAATAATATATATCGAGCTTTCACTATTATTTAAAAATTAGTATCTTAAATGGCTACCAATGCTAAGATACTTTAGGTACGAGTCTAACAAAAAATGTGACAATAAGACTTACACTGTCCTCGTAATTCAAAATTATTTGATTAAATCCTATGTGATTATATGTGGTACTGAGCTTGAGGAATGCAAGAAACGTTTATTTGCTTTAATTCATTACATAAAGAGAATAAACACAAGAATATAAAAGCTATTGGTATTCAATCGGTTTTGTAAAAGGAATAAGAGTATACGGTAGATTACAAACGAGTTTAATCATCTTTCACACATACATTTAAGGGAGCTTTTACAGTCTACCGAATTCACGTACTAATTTATAAATAAAAATTCAAGTTTCTTCATGTTTTTATTAATTAAACTTATAGTATACCGAGACATTTTCTGTGATATTCAATTTCAGCAATTTTCTATAAAATATGTCGTCCCATCTCGTCAACGTTTGCAATATTTCATTTTTTTTTGCATTATTTCGTGGTTGTATATTAATTTAAATTAATTTTAAATTGAATTAAGATTTGAAAATGGGTTTGAGGATGGTGGCGGAGGCTTGGTGGAGCGCGTAAATCCGTATCCATCAAACGCGTCCATTTCAATTTGTTTTCTTATCACTCTCCCCCCCTCGCCGATCTTCCATTCTTCAACCTCACTCGACCAGAGCGAGCGGGCTCCCTTGTATTATTGAATAATCCAATTTATGGCTTTGTGTGCGGAAAATCATTTAACGTTTTGAATGTGGAAAATGTGATTACGATTTGTAAGGAATTTATATTGGTTTCCATATCCACATTCAAATAAAGATGTGTATAAAATATATATATATATATAAAAAAACAACACTTTTCCGCATAGGATCGCGATCCGTTTAACAAAGCGTATGTAAATATTTAAAACATTCGATCGTTTGCGATTCATTTGAGCTTTTGTTTCAATTTATTTAACGGGGTGGAATCGGGCAATTATTTTAATTGAAAAGAACATATACACATATATATATATATATATATATATATATATATATTAAGTGTATTCTAAATTTTTGCAATAAATAAATATATGATTTACTAATATATTAAAAAAAAACAAATAAAATTATAGTTACTAGATAAAAATAATAATGGAAAATTTTTTTGGGAGTATTATTTAAAATCATAAATTCAGTATAATACATTCAAATCAGTTGTACATATTATTATAATCATGTAATATTTTTAAATTCAAATTAATTTTATTTTTACAAAAATATTGCCATGTATCTAAAATTATTTTTATTGTAAAAAATTTACTAGATTTGAATCGCTTTTTTTTAATCTGTATACTGAGTTTAAATCAAATCTATAATTTTTTAATTATATTACAAGAGTTGGGGAATCTTTGATACAATATGAATGGAGGAGGAGCCAAATTCGCACCAGAAAGTATTCTATTTATGCTCTAATGAATTGCGTTAAATTACTACGTAGGTAAATATCTCTATTATTTTATTTCCATAGATGAGGCGGGGCTTTGTTAACAAATATTTAAAATAGGAGGAGATAAACTGTCATCGAAAAGTGTTCTGTTACTATACTTTTATACTCGAATAAATATGTTCAATTAAATTCAATACTTTAATGTAGTTATTACAACGATCCTCCAACGTTTATACATTCTTAATATTATTCTGAAAAACATATCGGATGTTTATTATACAATCAGCGATTCTCCATCTTCAAATGTCAAATCGATCGTCGATTACTACATAAATATGAAAATAAATTAATCTATTTTCACAGTCGAGACATCTTTGATACAATATTTATAGAGGCGGAGCCAAGTTGTCACCATAAAGTATCGTATTTATGCTATTATAAAAGTGGCTCTCCATCTGCAAATATAAAAATCTTTGTTAAATTCTAACTAATTATCAAAAAAAAATATATTTAACAGTTGGGGTCTCTTGGCATTGGTTGTTGTATTTTTACGTCATTAAACTTCATAAATATTATTTTAGAGAATTTCTCAGCTTTATTTATGCGATGCCAAATCTTTAAAAGTCTATTTGCCAGTTATCTTAAATTTAAAGTTAAAAACAACAATTTTTTAAAATAGACGATGACTCTTTTAATTATCTTTTCGGGAAATTCGGTAAATATATAAAAAAAAATACGTCTATCAAATGTATTAAATATTAACGATTGCGCTTTTCCCCCGAAATATTTATGTTGCTTCCTCTTGGAAAGTGTGCCCCATGTTGAGAAACACTGATTTATTTAATGGATATTGTTATATAGCAAAATAGTGCTAGGTTTTCCTTAACCATTGGGATTCATGCATCCCTATTCATGTTTACGTGCACATTTTTTTAAATATGCAATAGAATTTCGATAGCACAAATTGAAATCTCTGTACGCCATGTTCCTCCAGCATCGAGCAGACAAATGACCAGCTCACCTACCAGCAAATTGGGCGAGAGCGCCCAGTGGCGTGCGCATTTTTATTTCCCCTAATACCACCGGAAAGCATGAATCCAATTTTCTCAAAGCACTTTTGAATCCTTTTTTATATGTATTACAAAAATATGCAAAATATTCAAGAGGGCACATTCACGAGGAAATTATCATAATGTTCATTAACCGAGAGAGCGACTGATTCGACGGTCCTCATCAATATTAATTTACGAATCGGTACTCGAGCGCGATACATTTAGATATTGGCTGGTGGTATCCGAGAACAACACTTGGAAGTCATTAGCCGTGTATATTATACGAACAATAATATGTCAGCTGGCAAATTGCTGTGTTACATAAAATCATTCATTAATACGTAAAATTATTCCGAATCATCGGCTCGTATCCCGATAATTATGATAATGGGATCGAATGCAATGCGGCGGGTATATTAGCATATTTATATAATTTAAGTATTTAAACGAAAAAGAAAATGGCCTCTCTTATGGCGCACAATATGAAATGTATGTATAAAAATCTGTATAGGCCTGCGGTATCAAAGGGTCGGTCGTTTGGCCCTGGGCTTAGAAATCTCACCATTTCGAGTTTTCAAGCTCAGCTGTCTAATCTCAAAATATTTATTCGTCCCAACGGTTCAATTTGAGCTCACCTCACTGCTATTACGGTCAATTCACCCTCTTAATATTATTTCCTCCACTCGATACCTGGCCGATGGGGCATGCTTGCCTACTTGGGAGTGGGAGGGGGCAGAACTGTGGGATAGTGTTACGCCCCCCGGTACTTTTTTTCATTTTTTTTTTATACAAAGAAGTGATGAATCGTCGGGTCAGAGTGTATTTGTGGCATAATACGTTTCCTGTTGTGGTTTATAATATAAAGAAAAATAATTCTGGTATATAAGCACATAAGCAACGTTCGGAATCTATAAGTTTTATACTGAGCGATTAAAAAATATTACTTACTCTAAGATTTTTTTATGTAAAACCCATTAACCAATATATATTAGCGCTTTGAAATTAGTTTAATGCAACCTATCTATCGTCTAATAATTAAATAATAAATATTCAATCATCGATTCGGAATTTCATGTCTGAAAGTCCATGTGCAGTTTTACGATCGATTGTCACCTGATATCAATGCAGTAACTTCTTGCAAGGCTTAGAGCACTGTCGTATGGAGAATAGTTCAGTGTTTACGACATACTTGTTTACTAGGGACATGTAGATCGTTTCCCACTATATAAGTTATTATGCATATGAGGTTTTATTAAAACCATCGCAGAATTTATGTTATTCACATAAAATCTTTATTTATTAAAAATTATTAATTTTGACTTTATATCGGTATTACATTTTTATGCGAGGAATTTTTCTTCGATCTTCGATTTTACTTTTGACTTATTTTAAATTTTCATGATACCGAAATACAGCTGATTATTTTTATTCTGATTCAAAATAATATTAATGCAGATTTTTTTGCATTTTAACCTAACCTTGCCTTTTTTCTATATTGTATTTTTTTAAATATGATATCAGATCAAACCCTTCATTTTCAAGTCACTAATGAAATATTTTTTTATATATTTATAAAATATAATAAATGAGAGTAGAACGTAGATTTGACCAAAAATATCCGGAGTGTAAAAGGGTCATTGATCCTACATGTACTATTATAAACAACCATTGACCTTTATTATCCGCAATTGCGAAAATATAATAAAAATAAAAATATTCGCTTCCTTTGCGACGGACGTGATATATTTTATCGCTCGCATCCGGTACGATGACCCTCGTGGGAGTGAAACTGTTGCGTGACATCGCCTAGTGCGATTGTTATTTACGCATCATATTAATAAGTAAAAAACCTAAATATCGACCAAATTATGAAGCATAAATAACTGATTTTATCTTTAGAATAATCCATTTTTTTCTTATCAATATCATGACTGGAAATGCTTGGGGTTTATTTGCCATTATAAATAAACCCTTAGGACGACGTGGTTGTTTACAGCCACTACGACTGAAGAAAAAAAATTCTGTATGATTTTAGTTTTAAACAAATTATCCGTATATTTAAGATATATTTTTCGACGCAATTTTTCTTTGAATTTTTATATTGTGTAATGAAAATCACTTCTTAAAATATTCAAACCATCCTCTACTAGCAGGAAAAATGTAATTGTTGATCTTCAGATGTATGTTTTTGCCCTTTTCATCTTTTCTATTATTACTGAGCATGGACGCGCATTATTTTTCCTACTAATTTATTTTTAAATCGTGTTATATAAAGCGTGTTGTTAATAAAATGCCACCAATCATTAATCGTGTTGTGTAAACCTGTGTTATTCGAGGCCAAAGTGTAAAATCGCGAAATTTAATGACGCAAGCTTATATATTCTTCTATATTGAAATTAAATTTAAATAATGATTTCAATCTTTTTTTATAGAAAAACATTTCCAGTAGGCAAAATATTATCATAACAATTTAAATTTGTTTTAATTTAGTTATTTTTGAGATGATGGAAATAAACAATCTATTTTTTTAACGTATTTTAATTATATCCATGTTATGTTTGTTAAGGGAACTAATCATGTTTTTTATACAAAAGCTGTTATCGTAAATTTTCAATTCCGATTTTCATGGTATATTTTCGATTGTTAATATAATTATTTCATAGCACAGTTATGCTAATAGTTATCGGAGGATGACGGTTCACTCTGAACTCCCCCTCTCGTTTGCGAAATAATTAATTTTAATACGTTTTAATTACAATGCAGCCAATACGATGTGTGTGTGAAATATAATCAAGCGGGATCCTAATTAATTTCCAGAATTACGGTAGACCGAAACGTTTGCGGATATGATTTATGCCGTTCAACCTTAGATTTAAGGTTTTAGCAATAATTGCGTGTCCTTATAATTTAATTTAATTTAATTTACCCCCGTCGCACGTCGCGTAATTAAACGGGACCCCCGGCTCCTTGGGATTTTGACGAAATTATTTGACAAAACCGAGAGCTGGCTGTGCTGGATGGGTGTGCGAGGAGGGCACACTTGTTTCTTTGATCAAAACCTAGAATTGATTCCATTGAAATGGTTATGTTGCTAGATCAAATATAGACCCGATGTCTGGAAAATAAATTAAATTCGGTACAATGTGCAGTAAATGTTTTTATTTATTTAAACGATTTTCAATATTCGTGTATGCGCATTTTTTTATGTCCACGATATTTAAAAAAAAATTAAATGTATTTAAATTTGTATGTACATGATTTTATTATAATTTTAATTCTTTGGTTCGAGAGTCTATTACATATTTTCTAAAATATTGAAGTAAATATGCAATCACATCCGCCACGAATCGCAGCCAATTTCTTCACATCGCTATAACCCGAAAATTGGACCTTATGCCTCTACAAATGACTCGCTATCCACATACAATCAATATTTATCGACGCCATCGACTGCCACTCTTGTCGGCCGTGGCGGATTACATTCAATACATCCTAGATGGCGGTCATTGAATCATTTATATCGAGTGTTCTCGATATAAATACGGGAGCATCCCTCAAATCGAGACCCTCCGACCGTCATAAAACTAAATGAAGAAATAGCACCGGGGGTGTCGGAGGGGCGAGGGGAGCGGGCCCGGTTAAATAAGTGCCTACGTCAATTTTTCCACGGGTCAGACCTGGCCCCCAAGACTGCGCCCCCAGGGCCGGCTCTGATCTGCACGGCACCCCGGGGCACCATTACTTACGTAACACTTGTTTTGCTAAGTGGGTACATCGGGTATATCGGCCCTCGGCCAACGCCAGCCCTCTGCCTCCGGTCCGGCCCTGTTCGTGATTATGTTGTGCTAGCGCTTAGGTCAATAAGGCAATCTGCAATATTGTTTGTATGACACACAGGCGATTACGAAGGTCATCTCACATATACACCGAAAAATACTTGTTTTTTTTTTAAATAAGATACTGGTTTTTTAGTACATTGGATTAAAAATAAGTATTTGTTATATATCTGTATTTATATTACGTTATTATTATTTTATATATTAGACATATTCTAAGCACTCATAAACTCGAAACTTGTTTAAAAGTGGGCCGCCATTTTTGTAGACATTTGTAGAATTTATTGTTCAAAACCTTAACATTTTTTAGTTTGGTCATAGTTTGGTTTAGCCACAATCAAATAGAATATGTATTGTTTTATGTCAGAATTTCTGCATTTGTTTTTATTTTACAGTATAGGATTTATTTAAAAAAAATATATTAAGGGTATGCAATTATCTCTCTAATTTATTTACGAGACCATTAAATGAAAACAATGTTATCTAAATAATTTTCACCCAAAGCTTCGAACACGAATCGAATGGGTATATAGCAATAGATGCTAAGTTCATTTTAAATTCAATTGATAGCAGGACTTTCTTATAATATAATGCGGAAAAACAAATAAATCTTCATAAAATATCATCTAAGAAAATATGTGATATGTCTTATTTAAAATATATTCAAATAATTTTACTTTGATAGTTTTTTTATTCAAGTTAATAAACATTTGTACAAATGAATGGTAAACAGGCTTTAGAAATTCAGCATAAAAGCACGAGCTTTACATCCAATGAAAGGTGATAGTTTTTCTTCAGTTAATGAAGAATAACTGAAAGCTTTAGTGAAATCATAACGAAATATGGTGTTTTGAAAGCAATATTCTTTATACAACAATTTCCAAGTATAGTGTTCATCATTCAACAGTTTTGATTACCTAAAAAAGCAATAAAATAATAGTAATTATTTGTGGTTATCTTGTAAACCTTGGAATAAATTTAATTTAATATAATATAATGAATTAATATATGATTATTTAGGAAAGTTAAAAGGTTGCAAAGAACTATATTATTAGTAATTATTATTGTGAGAAGCATTAGGTTTATAATATTTTTGAAGATATATTTAAATTAGATTTAAAATAATTGTGAAGACTATACACGTCCAATGCCATCAATGGCCGAGAGAGGGAAACTCTTTACAAAAAATGAATAACAAGACGGTTTGGGTCCCCGCGGTATGGACACAAAAAGGGGCCCGTCACGTGCGAGACTCAGGTTCCTTTGGCCTCGACTACCATTCGAGAGTGTGGTAAGGCCTATACGCTCATGGAGTAAGTCTCTCGTGGCTGGCAAGTGATGACGATGATATTATAATATTTGTGTATTTTAGAATTTTTTTAATTACCATCAATTTTTATGTATTGTATCGATTATTGATGGTTTATGATATTTACTTACATTTCCTGGTGTCCGCGAAAGTTTACAAATACATATTTAACTGCAATATATTAAGTAAGTCATATATAACTTCCGATTCAGGTAAACAGTTTCTATTGTTTGGATATACTCGCAGTGAGTCACCCGACAAGGGGATTTTTTTACAAATAGTGTTATTCCGAACCCTTAAAAGAGAGAATTAAAAAATGCATATTCGTCATGTGATGCTTTGGGAATTTAAACAACGCACCAGTGCTAGAGCGAAAGCCGAAAAGATATGCAGTGTATAGGGGGAAAGCCTGATAACTGATCGGCAGTTAGGAATTTGTGAAATTTTGTTCCGGAGATGGGTCTTTGAAAGATGAAACATTTCAACTTCGATGACGACATTTTTAATGCGATATTGAAACGAAATCCACGTCAAACGATAAGGGAGTTGCCAGAGAGACTCAATACGTCATAATCAACTGTTTATCGCGACCTTGCAAATTTGGCGAAGGTCAGCAAGTTAGGCATATGGGTACCAAATAATTTCAGTGACTGAAACAAGTCAGAACGCATGTATTTTGCCACAAGTCTCCACTCACGGCATAAAATTGAGACTTCAATAGACAGGGCTATAACAGGCGATGAAAAATGGATCACCTATGAAAATATTGTCCGGAAAAGACAATGGTTGGATAAGGATCAACCACTCCTACCGGACCCTAAAGCCAATATCCACAGCCAGAAAACTTTATTGTGTGTATCGTCGTATCGTCGATGGTATCATCGGTGGTATCGTCGATGAAAAATCCCCCACGAGCTGATGAAGCGCAATGAAACGATTACTGCTTATACATACTCTCAGCAGCTACAAAGAGTTTATGAAAAACTACTGGAAAAGCGTCCTGCACTCGTCAATCGAAAAGGCGTTTTTTTGTTAGACGATAACGCCAGACCACACACGGCAAAAATGACTCAAGAAAAAAATCTGGAGCTCAACTGATCTGTTTTGCCACATCCATCCTACTGCCCAGATCTTTCTCCTATTGACTACCATCTTTTTTGTTCCTTACAGAGTTTTTCTTAATGGAAAAACTTTCATTAATGATGAGGAAGTCAATCAGGCCCTCGATAGTTTCTTTCAGTCTAAACCCACGAATTTTTATGAGGAGGAAATTTATAAGTTGCCAATAAAATGGGAGAAGGTTATATTTAAAAGTGGTGAATACATAATAGATTGTCAAAGCAAAATATAAGGATGATAAAAAATCGTAATTGTGTCATATAATAATTTTCCTTTTTGTTTAACGTATATTGCGATGGTGATAAGCATTTCATGCATAATCGTATGAAATTGCATCAATTTAAAACAAATGTATTGCAATCATTCGCCGAGTGGGGGTAGGATGGCACCGTGCATTAGTGCAAATGGCCCAGGGCACCCTGGAGCAGTACGGAACGGGACGCGTATACGCGTCCGCCGGCAAATTAGTTTAACGGATATTGAGTTCTAATGGCATAACTAATGATCCACTCGAAAAAAGGAGTCTAGGAAAAAGAGCGGAGAGAGCTCTCGCCCGAGTTAAAGCTCGTGTAATATTAAATAAGGGCTTTCGGGGGGTGCATGCTGCGGGGAGGGGATTTGTGGGGTTGAAAAAGAGTTGCACGGTTACACCTCTGGCAATTTGCAGCGCTATGCATGCGAACACGTGCAATTAGCAACGTCACATAATGGCCACTGTGATATGATACGTCACAATTTACACTAATCACGCTGAATTCGTGTGGCCCCGTCAAACGCCAGGGAGAATCGTACAGTTTTATAATAACATCACCGGTTTTAATTCGGTTTGTATTGTCATTTTTTTTTAATTTGCACTCTCTGACGGAAATGTCACATCGCCTCAAGTGTTAAATTATTTAATCCGCGACGCTTCTGTGATCCTTTTCCCGTTGCCGGGCTAATTCGTGCGATTGCGTCCTCGCTCTCATAATTCTGTATCGGCAAACAATGTTAGCGGAATTAGTCTGCATTTTAAAGCATCAGAATTGGCAGTGGACGCAACGAGTTCACGAGACTCTTTGTGGTGTCCCGATACGCCAATTATGGTCAAAAGCACGTTGCAAAAGAGACACTCGTGCAGCAGCCGTTGTTCTCATTAGGACCGTCGTATTACACAAGGTTGCATGCGACAGGCTAACAAAACGTCATAATTATCCGGCTTTGACGGATGCTGTGATTAAACCTTTATACTGGAATAGCTTTACACAGGCCACTGTGCACTGATGAGATTGGTTTGTTTGATGCAGAAATTCATTTCATTTTAATTCTGTAATAAAGCGGGGATGGACGAGTGGCGCATAGTGGTCCATTATCGCAGAATGAACGAAAGCGGTTATGGAATCATATGGGAATATAAATCTAGCAGCACTAAAAATATAGTATCTAACAAAAAAAATACTCCTATCAATCATAGAGTTAATGTTACTAACGAAAATACTAATGTCAAATTTAATGTGATTGTATTGATAGCCAAAAGATCTCTTAGAAAAAGTCTCTTAGATTCTAACAAAAATTATCAATCGTCAAACTGCGTACAGGTAACCCGTTTATCGCGACCTCGGTGAGTGCGGATTTGTTATATCGCGATTTTTTTTTTAATTTGTAAAGAATTTCATAAACCAAAAGCTTTTTGATGACAGACTTAAAAAACATATTAAGCAGTTGAATAAAGGACTTAAATCTTACACCAAATTTATCTTGGCGATCGTTTTAAGTCCCTACATGAAGAAGAAAGTTATAAAGGAGGGTTGGTTTGTTTGATTATGAAGACGATTAAATATGCATATCTCTAGAATTATTGGCAAATCGGGTATTGCAGACGTGGAATCAACTGAAAAATATCTAAGAATTCCGTAAAATCTTGGATAGGGCAGGTTATTCACTATTTTTTTAATTTAATGTAGACGGGATGGGACTCTATTTGAATGAATGCCAACAAATATGTATATTTTCCTAAAGATAAAAACTGATTCTGAGTTTAAAGAAGCAAAGAATCGTTTTACCTTTCTTCTCGCCGGCAATGTATTCGCAGAAACTCCTTGTAACATGTTATTCTAAAAATAATTTGCTAGTTTTGTTGACGGTTACTTCGTCTTAAATGACACAAAATGTATCTATGGACTGAATCTGCCCAACAATAAAAATATTGTGAGAATATTGAAGTCAACCCTTGAGTTCTTTTGATGTTAAATAATACCCTGGGTCTTTGCAATGATTTTCTCGTTGATGTATTAGTCTTACCTTCAAATACTACGTCCATCTTACACCAAATAAATCAAGGTCTAATAGGGATATTCAAAGCTTGTTATTAATATTTAAAAAAAACGATGAAGCATAGAATGAAATCATCCATTCGAGTATGAATGGTGTTTGGAAAAGGTTATTAGAAGAAATTCTGAGATAATCTAAGTTATTAGTCTTTTAGCGAATTCCGAAAGCATCGAAGTTTGGTGTAAATGACATTAACACTTAATTAAAATCACACGGCGAATCTTTAACTAATGAAGAGCTGCTAGAAATCGACTGCCAAACCATTTTCCAAGAAAAACACTTTTTGGAAACTCGGAAAGTGTCAAAATTATTGAAAAAGCTCTTGCATGAAGATCGTGAAACAAACTAAATGATTTCTGTTTTGAATAACATTGTTATTGCTATTAACACTTTATGAGCCGCAAGGTTTTACATCAAACCTAACCTGGAAGCCTCATGGTTTCATGTAATGATAATCCAAGCTAACATGCGTGTGTATCCATCTGTGGTCAAATAGTATATATATAGCGGTATGGCTCTCATGCCAAAAGGCGTGAGCGGCTCATAACGCTTGGCTACAAAATCACGCCAAAAGGCGTGAACGGCTCATAAAGTGTTAATACGCATTTTTTTATTATTAATATGTTTTTTTAAATGCCCCGTTGATCACGAAATTTCGCTTATCGCGATTTTGTCCAGAATGTATCCCTAGCGATCAATGGATAATACGCGATACTTGTATGTAAGTTTAGGACAATAGATCAGGAAATGACGAATATAGGATTATTTAACAGCATTCTTATGAGTTTGTTTTACGATCTTCGTCTTTCTAGGACTTAATACTATCTATATATTTATATATATTATTATTCATTATTAGATCTAAGTATGCGAATGGAGATTTTCTTTTCGGTGCTTTTAATGTATTCGTTATTTTTTTCATTGGAATGAGATTAATCACTGCGATAGCGGAATTGTTTATCACTAATATACCAACTTATCCCATTTGGTCTTCATTTGAATTTAGGACAAGGCAAAACCGATACCGATACACCTAGCGTTCGATAAAAATCTTTATATATTTGTTAACGCCTCTGACCCGATACCGTATCGCCAAGTCCTCGAAATTGATCGATTGTGACCCCATAACGTCGGTATCGCCAAATCGCACTTAACCTTTGCCTACACTGTACGCCATTTTGTTGCTTTTGCCTAACCCATTTTTGATCTGCAATTATTTTGACGCGTTTTATGGTCAACGTTCACGAAGCGGTTTATTTTTGCAATAATATTGCATCTGATTATGTTATATATTACAGTTTTATAATCGATACAGCAAATTATATGTGCTTGGTTATAGATATGGTTATAGTTGATGGGTGACATAGGTTGCGTGTGCGATGTAAGCGTGATGTTCGACACGGTGCGATGTATCAGATTGATCACGCTCGTATCGTACGGCTTAATAATTAAATATTTTTAAGTATGCCCTCTTAAAAATGATGCATACATATATTTGCACTTTGTAGAGTAATGTATTCGTATTTTTGTAATTATTTCAATGGATTTTTTAGAAGTGAGTAAACAATGAATAATGATTTGAACAGAAAAACATTTACTAATATCTGAGGTCATTGGATATATACGTGAAAACTTACTAAACCTTACCCCTTTAAGGTGATAATGTTAGGTAGTTTTGATTATGTTTTATTAAAGCTTTTACTATTTTTTAATGAAAAATTGAGGACGATCTTCAGAAATTCTATATTCAGAGTGCCAATATTGTTTTATTCAGTTAAGTCCGTATATTCAGTATTTTTCTTTCTACTTAAAATTCTAAAATCCTTTTTAATCCAATGCCCTTCAAAATGCAATGTTGCTCATAGAGCCACTCCAGAGCTTTATCCCTCCCCTGCCGGAACGAATGCATTCGGGAGCCGGCCACGTAAACCACATAAAAATACCCAACACACCATCTATCTTTTATAACAACTGATCGCAGATAAAACACAATGAGACTCGCACTCGGCCGACCTCAATCTGCTTTACAATCCTTTTTGTTTCGCTCTGCCGTTTTTCGCGTTTGTAAATGAACTTGCTTTGTTGCTGTTTGCTTTTTTTCATCCCCCTCCCCACTTTGCTCTGTTGTATTTTTTTTTATTTTCCAACCCCCCCGGTTGTTGTTTGCTATCATTCCGTGTTGCGTACAACTTCACGCACATGTTGTGTTTTTAGTGTGAAACAGAAAGAAAAGCAATTAAGCGTAATGCTGCCGGCACTCAATAAAACATACAACGATTGCCGTGCCAAAGAAAAATGCCCGATTCTGTTTTTTTATGGGCTGGAACGTGTAGGGGATGCTTAAGCCCTAGACGTGTCTATCAATAAAAACATATAACATAATACGGTATAAATAATTCCGCAAAGAAATAACAAAAATGTTATTTTTCATTCGCCGAATTATTCCATATTGTATAATCATCGCAGATAAATATATACATACATCTGAGAATTATCCTCATTTTTATTTATGTATGATTAAGTTTGGTGCATTATTACATAAATATTTTAAACAGTTTTATTCTGACATTATTCTAATATGTGATATCATTAGAGCCACAAACAAAATCAAGCTTATAAATAATTGACTTACATTCAGAATTTGAGAAATGCACAATTTAATCAAACTATATCAATTTATTTGCCACTAAGTGTCTAGAATGATTGTCACTTAATAACTATTCGCTTAATGCTTAATGCTCGATTATCATCATTTTTATTATATATCTAATCTTATAAATATAGTTGGAATATGTAGTGTCACAAAAGTTTCAGTAATCACGATTATATTGTGAAAGGTTTAATATTTTTGAATTTTAAAATCCTTTCAAATCTTTTCAAATATCACACAATAAAGGATTTTACTCTCTGATATTTCTGATGCCTGAATTTTGAATCAACCGTAGAGTCATTTCTTGACTTATGACGTCTTTCCGCTTTGGCAACTTGGTCGTAAGTCGAAAGTGTTACAGAAATAATAGACAAAAATGTATGTACCGCGTGAATTTTTGATATGTTGCTGTAATTTTTATTATAAATAAATAATTTATACACTATGTAATAATTATACACAGTTTATTAATATTTTTAACAATTATTCTGGAGTATTTTCGTCATCTATGGGACTAATAGCGATTGAAGTAATGGGGTTTGTTTTTGTTTTAAACATAACTAGGGTAGTTTGAGTATTATTTTTTGTTTATTTTCTTAAAAAACTTCATAATAACAAGTAAATATAAGTTAAAAAAGGTGGCTTTCATACATACGTGCGAATCTATCAATTGAGTTTATTTAGTTCTTTTAAATCATTCTTTTTTTTAAACTTTAACATTAGTTTTTAGTAAGTTGCTTGGAGGAAATATAATCCTTAAAAAATGCACTTTGAAGTAAGCAATACTCTCTTGATTAATCAACTGTAGAATTAAGGTATTGGGAGGCAATAAACCATTATCTGCTTTTATTTATTTTTTTCATATATAATTTTAGAATGTAGTCAGAAGATTAAGCAATCGACTACATCATCTGGTTCATTAGGAAATTTAATTTGGATTGTATCTTTTAATTGTTATGTACGTAGCCTTAAATTAGGGTGGCGTGGAAAACTTAGGGAAGGATTACTGACTTCTAAATAATAAGTTTATACTTCAAGAGAAGTTGACTATTTCTATTGACTAGCAGGCTTTAATAGATCTTTGTATTTTTATTTTTAAATCAATGAATTCTGCTACACCTAGTGGTTGAGATTCAACGCATTGAGTTACTAAGTTTTGAAAAAATATATATATACAATATAATTGTATTGTTTAATATTTTTTCCCCCAAATTCAGGTTTTATGATTCTTTCGAGCGATTCTAAATATTTTAACTGAATAATTTAGCATTAACTTATTTAATAAGCGTTTATTGCTGAAACTTCTGCTTACAAAATATAAGTTGAAATAATAGAGGTCAAGACGAGATGAATTTTATTTTTTACCGACAAATATTAACGATTTGGCTTATTTTTATTGTCAATCAATTAATGTTTCATATTACCGTTGTTTAAATGATCGATTTATTAACATACCATTACTTATCTATAGTTTTACAGTACAACAAATTTATATATATTTTCTGTATAATTATACTAAACATTATCCTAATTTGACAGATTAACAGTCTTAAAAGATTTATTCTAAATAGGCTTTAATTACATTTTGTTTCAATATCTTAATTATAATAAAATAATTGTCAGGCTGAAAAAATATAGATATGTGTTTATAGCCGTATGCTAAGTTACTCACTAGATTTACTAATGTCTTCAAGATTAGTGGGTGTGTCACGGTTCATATATCAAAGAAGTGCCGGTACTTCGGCAAGTTTCGCCATAACTATTTTCAGATAGTCAGACTGAAACGCAACGACCTCATTCCGATCCGATTTAATTGTAAATTTCATTCGTTGATTGATTAGACTCGAGAACGCTCGGTATGTGTCTGAAGCGAGCAAAATTAATTATTTGAAATTGGATAAGAAAATCGGCGCACTTGTGTGTCTGCGATGCCATTTAGAAATTAGATTTTTACGTGAGAATTATATAGTTTGAGTGCGAGTTTATGGGAGATTCGGCAACCACGTCACGTAATCCCAATCCGTGTGGCGCTCAAAGATGTCTAACTTAAATTTTAAGGCGGTTAAATTTTATCATAAAACATGTAGAAGGTCAGTCGCATTCTAAATATGTTAGACTTTAATAAATAAAGTAAAAAAATAGACGACAGGGGTGGATTTTTATCGCGGTTATAAAAATTCGAGGCAACAGTTTGCACCCCGTGCTAGGGGTTTGATGGCTACGTCTTTTTCTGCTTTTTTATGCACTACGTGATATTTTCTGAATAAAAATATGACTTCTTTATTACGCGCCGTGTAGTAAATTGGACGAACGAGTTACGTTCTAATTCGTATTTGTAATTTTTACAGCCGCTACGTGAACAAATTTTATCCACACGAAATGTATGTTGTACATAAAAAGAAATAATATATTTTTTTAATATTAAAAAAAAATCTAAATCAAATAACGCTATTGATTCTGAAAAATTAATAACGCTTTTTTCTTATTTCGTATAATCGTAACTCATAATTAAACCTACTTAATCCATAAAAATATAATTTTATATGATATATTTTATTTAGTAACGATAACAATATACAGATTAAACGTATGTGAGAAATTCGCAGGCATGAATAAGAGAGATTTCTTTTAGTTTTTTCCTATATTTATACATTATACTTATAGGAAGTTTTTATAAATTGTCTAAATACAGTTAATCTTCCTATAGCGCCAAGATAGATACCACGCTGTAGAAGACTAGGCAACCATAGAAATTATTATAATTTTAGTTTGTTAACGGGCGTTTTTAATATTTTGTTCTCAACCAAAAGGCCTTTATTTCGCCAAGAAATGTATTAAATATTTAGGATATGTAATATTACCTTGAAAATTTAGCGTTTTGTAGTAAACGATGATCTAGAAGGAGCGCTATAGAAGATGTTGCCACATATGACGCTCCATAGTAAGGAGCGCTATTGTAATAATTTAATTAATTCAAAGGAAAAATGCAACAATCCATCCATTTCTAGAATGTCCTAATTATTGGAACATAAGCCAAATGACATGAAAGATTAAGCTATTCTATTTAAACTTTTGAATTAAATTTAATTAAACAGTTTTGATTTAAATCTAAAAAATATCTACTTGCAGATTATTTCTCGCACCTTAATTTGAATATACCCCCTAGCGGGACCAAATGGCGTCATCCTTTCCAACAAAATGATCTTCAGCGCTACTGCCAAGGCGTCCTGCGAGCGGCCAATCCTTCCCCCCTCTCTCTCTCTGCCTCCGGCAGTCGAAACGTTGAGACGTTCCCGCATTTCGCTTCGTCGTAAGATGTAGTCGCCATCTTGTTGCGCTA
>JAGXCT010036988.1:9586-39220 GCA_022495035.1 Philopotamus ludificatus
GAAATTCTTTATAATAAATACTTATAAACAAATAATGTTAATTTCAAACCAATTGAAATAATATTAAAATTAACATGTTATGGCTTGCAGGTAACATATAACAGTTTGATAATGTAAGTTAACCGCAACTGAGCTAAGGTAGTACTTGGATAGGTTAATCCTCCGGCAATATTCCTATAAATTCTTTATGATACTGGGGGGGGAGACTAAGTATGAAAGATACATTACCCTTTTAACTTTAGAATCAATAGATAGGTGAACGGTGTCTTGGAATAATCTCTTTGGAATAACTTATGCCATTCATCTATCGTAGACAAATAAATAAATTATGAAAAAAATATATATAATATTTAGAATAGGACATAAATGGTTTACAAAATTCCAAAAATAAAACAAATAAATTTACCTGTTTACCAAACGAATATTTGTTATTGGCATTTCTAGAAAACATGCTGGGTGTACTTTGTAATGCTAATTAAAATTGTTACCACTGTATTACATACCCCCAGGCCAGTGTTATAAAGAATTTCCTGAATTCATAGTTTTCGAATGTGATAATATTACTAATTTTAGATACCATGTGAAAACTTTACAAAAATCTAATGTGCATTTAAAAAAAATAGGCTAATCAGAAATAAAATAAATAGTGTTTTTTAAGTATTTATTATTTTACATTTTAAATAATATTACTTTTTATATCGTCATTTTGATTTTTTCTTTGGTTTGCTTAACTCTTTAACAGCCGAAATACAATATATCGTTGTTTTTAACTAGCGAACAACATCTCGGCAGCCAAAGGTTTGAAATTGTTAAAATCTACGAAAAAAATATTGAAGAAAATTTTACATTTTATAATCTTTTTGTCATGTCATTGTCGGTTTTAAACCATTTTTTAGTGTCGATACTACATTCTATGATATTTAATCAAGTAAGAACAACATATTTCAATATTCATTCATTTAATAGTGTTTTTTAATAATTATAATTATTCATAATCTATTAGCATTGAGTTACATATATTATAGATACATGATGGCTTCACCACTATTGTAAAATGTATTTTTCTTCAAAATTTCTAGTACAGAAAAATATAAAGCTGGCTATGTACAATTATTAGCTCATTCTATATTTTACACCTAGTTTTCTCATCTCAAAGTTTTCACCTAGATTTCATAATTTGACTAACTCGAGGCAATTCATATTTTAAAATAAATTATTTATTATACTCTGGACTATTTATTTGAAGAGTGATATAGAATAAAATTTGATGATTATAATAGTATTATCGATCATTCGTGTTGAGAACTCTGACAACAAAAAATCCAACAACTGTAGCGGCTGCCAGGCCTATACCAGCTTTCCACCATGTGGTATGTTCTCCAGGAATTAAGCCAAATTGTTTCAAATGTCTGAAAAATAAAACGAATACATTATAGATATTTTGAGATGTTTAAATTAGCTCTATTTATCCAGAAAAAAAATCCGAAAATTCGAGATCAATTTTGAATAGTGCTGCACTCAGCCAAGAGTGTAGTTATATTAAATAAAATTTTGCCATGCGTGTTTTAATAGCTACCACAAAATAAATAGAGAAACAAATATTCAAAAACTTAAAATAACACAAGCATAATATTGAATCATTAGCGAATCCTGAAATGCTTTTAATTAGTGATACAACTGAAGTTCGCGTGAAGTGTATTTTCATGAGCTAATTTATCTTAAAATTCAACCATCCGACTTTTGAATTAACATCTAGATATTACACATGATTAGGGTCTTTCAGAGAAAGTGGGAGGGCTGGGACAACAAAATAAAACCAATGGTATTTAATATTTTTTCGATTATTACATTTAATTATTTTACAGAAGCTTTACGCATTTTAATATTAGAAAAATAATGCATACAAATGGGGCAATTTTGTATGTTTTTCGAATTGTAAAGTGTTGCAGCTATCACAAAAAACCTAATGGTGGAACCACAGTAAATATCATTGAATTCTTTCTACTCGCCCTAATTTATATCATATGGTTAGTTTTTAATTTCGTTTCAAACATATTGACTTTATAAGTTGAGGCCCCTCCCCCCTGATAGGCCCTACATATGATTATACAATTAGGAGATAAATCCTATACTAACTTTAAATCGTTTGTTTGAGTTTTAAAATAAAATCACTTCACCCATATTGAAAAAATATCAATTACACTTATTGTAAGTTACACAATGACATAAATGAACAAAATATTTAGGGATCCACAATTCTTCAAATGCTCCCATAATCAATTTTATTTTTTATTTTTTCATGGCTTGTATAGGCGCATGCAACAAGCAGTCAAATGTCAAAGAGCAGGTTTGCAGCGGGGCATGTGACTTAAGTGTCTTTTAGCTAAAAATAATTTGGGCGACCTCACATTCCCGTCTGCTGCCATTGTTAATTTTTACACCATTACAGCAGTAATCCCCAGACCTCAAAAAAGATGTCAGTTTTTATATCAAGCGACTGAGACTTTGTTCACTATTTAAAAAAAAGCTTCTTTATAGTTGTATATGGCTTTATTAATCATCAGATCAGTATTTATTGTATAGGTGTATATAAAAAAAAGGTTCCGACCCATGCGCCACTGTGTACTAACTTGCTTGGATGATTTATGATGAAAGTATCGCCAAATATCTTTACCTGATTGTTTGTTAGGTGAGAGGAAAGACAAATCGTGTAAGCGTGAGTAAGACAAAAATGTCCTATTTCAATCTCAAATATTATTTATGTCACCATGTATGAGATTATGTGAAAAAGTATGATATATGTAAATTTTTTAATTCAGCTTCAAACCATGGACATTAAATTTTTTAAATTTACTTTTCAATAATTAAGATGACAGTTGACATCTTTATGTGAAATGTCGGACAATAATATTATAAATACGTTTTTTTTGTATGAAGTTCGGAGGATCTAAAAACACATATGCTGTGTTCGCGGTCTTTTAATGAAAGTTTTTATAAAACACAGCATTTCTGCTGCCGGACCAAAAAGAGTTAAATATAATATTTGTTGCTTTTAGTGAACTGTGTTATTTCAAAACTGTGTAAAAAAGTGTCGTGTATTAAAAAAATTAATACATATAAATATGAAATAAATTCGAAATTTCCCATGTTGACATATTATATGCTACATTAAAAATCAGCAAAAGCATGTGTAAACATGCAGTAAATATGTATTTGGGAATGATACATATTTTGCTAAAAACTTTAAAAGCATTAAACCCATCAAATAGGATAAGAGAAACTAATAATAAAATAATTTTAATTAGATAAATAGTCTTTCTTTTCATTTCTTTAGAAAATTTAAAGAATAAATAAATACTTTTATTTTTATTATATTTAAATGAGTATATGGTAAATATGTGTAGAGAAACTTAATAAGTAAAACTCTGAGGCTTATTGATATTTCTAAATTTAACAAATATTTTTTTTGCAAGGAAGATTTAAATTGGTATTTCAAATGATACATGCAGTGCAAAGATTTAACTATAAGCAAAACTAAAACTATTGAGATCAAACCTAAGAAAACAGTAGGTGCAAAATATTTGAATAAGAAATAAACAAATTTACACCATATAATAAGATGAAACATGCATCATTTGAAAATGTAATTGAGATGATTACAATTGTAAAATGCATGTATTTTGTTTTTATAAATATAGATAAAATCGATTTAACTGGAAAAATTTAGATATAAATTAAATCTCATCATTTACAAAGTAGAAAAAATATATAACATATTTTTCCTATTGTATTATATGTTCTTACGTGGACTGATTATTTGGTCTCGTAGGAAAACATATTATCTTATTATTTATTAAAGCACTAAAGGGTTAACATATATACTCGATTTAACAAAATTAAACTTTTGGATATATTAATGATATGTCCTTTTTGCACATGAAAGCAATATAATTTGCAGTTAGTTTCGGTGATAATAAATTACTACAAAAATATGAAAGAGATATGTAACCTTTTACATGAACAAAACCACTCGGTAGATATCGGGCTGAGGTAAAGCATGTTAATCATGCGCCGTAATGGACTGGAACAAAACACATCTTATAAATTAAACTAATATAATTTAGAAAAAATGAATTATATGACGAATATCGTAGAAAAAATAAAATGCATCTATGCATGATGCAAATGATTGGTTTACTTTTATAAATAGGTTTTAAAAAAAATATTACGATAAATAATTATTAGATAATAAATGATTCTTCCCCAGGCTATGTTTTTTTTTAGTAAAAAAAAATCAGATTAAAATATGTCTATTTAGTTTTAATTCTGCTTTTCCTAACACAGTATTGATATTTTTACAATAAAGGTTAAATTATTGTATTGGAAAATATAGTATAATAAATAAATATGATATTATGTACAAATACCTTGAAAAATGTGAAATGTTGGAAGCTTGGCAAAAAATGAGAGAAAGTAAATTAAAATAGAAACAAATATTTAAATATTTGATAAAAAAAATCTTATTATTTTTGATTCGAGGTAAAATTTATGGGAAAATACCCATAAACTTGAATCAATGGCTCAATCTAACTTTTAAAGCAAAAAACTAAATAAGCAAATTAGAAAATAAAAATAAATAATAATTATAACTATAATCTTGAATATAGAACGCATCCAATTCATTTGAATTGAACTTAATCTTGAATAATATAAATAATCATAGGAGCAGATTATACAGGGGATAATAAATGGACACTTATAAATGAGTAGACAACATGGAATAGACTTAAATTCTCGTACACATATAAATCTGTCACTTCACGTTGAGTTCTAAATTATTTCATTAGTGATGAAATATAACCACAAAACACTCATATATAAGATAGGACAAATCAAAAATCATATAGTGTACTTAGGTTATGTATAGTATTTAAAATAAAGCAAAATTATTCCGTTATTTTATTATAATTATTTATTTTTAAGACAATAAAAGGGAATTTTTATTCCATGTTCGCTTAAAACATTAAAAAAAATCAATCCTATGTTTAGTAATTGTAATTATTTAAAATGGTTTTTCCTATGTTAAAACTAGATTTAAATTTTCAATCTCGGCTATTTATATATTTACCTAACAAATACATATTGGTTCATTGTAATTATAATATATTCACAAACCTGTGCTTGTAAAATAAAATCCAGGCAGCTTGAAACCGACTAATAAAATAATATAAAATTAGTAATTTGATAAATTGTTGTTTTGTAATACGCAATGTTTTCATTCCCCATAGTGTTTAAAACACAATTTAATATTTCCCATATCAAGTATAGACGTGTCTTCAAATTTATGTATTTTTTTTATTAAATATGATATATCCTATACATGAGTAGATATTAAAAAGGGAGAAACCCATTTGTATACACATGCAAGATTGAGTTTATTTAATTTTGTTCTTATTCGGAAATGTATGTTATTATTCAAGTACTATCGTGTTTCCCCAAAAATAGCCCTTGTATGATTTTTCATTTTTCAGATAATTCCTGTTAAAGTCAAATCATCACAACACTAGTTGGATTAGTGATATGAATTAACTTTACGAAAATTTGATAATATCGTTCAAGTAGGATTTTACTGAAGTCGAACAATCTGTTTAAAATCTATTTGCGGATGGAAGTCAGCCACTATATTGAAAATAGAATAGAGAGAAAACTACGAAAATTAATTTAGACAATATCCCTTCACCTGATTGGTGAGCATCCGCGAGATCTTTGCCCATCTACATTGCCCAGGACGATAAGCTTCTTCAAGCTGGTAGACTCTCTTCTAACTATATAGACAAAGTATTGTAGAACACGTCTCAAACGTAGATTGGATAGTCAGTCTTTTATATTAGTTTCAGCTAATATAGAAGCAAAAATAAGACATCCTCCGAAACTAAGTCATAGTGCATATTTTGGAGCAAAAATTAATAAAAGAACTGGTCATATTTTCAGGGAAACACAGTACAATTGTAACAACTAAAAAAATCTAAAATTTTACTACTCAAAAATATATATGCAGTACTCCTATAGTAGGCCAACATGAATATTTATCGGGCATGGAGATCAGTACACATAATAAATCATATGGATATTGATATTATATTAGACCAATCGCCGACAAATTGTTAGTTTATACTTATTATTATAATAATACTCACGGGAAAGCAGCCATTGTAGCAAGTTTTACAAATATATCTTTTTTCTTGTCTTTGGTTGAATATAATTGTGGAGGAAGTATCTTATATTTGGTACAAAAATCAATTGGCTGTAATAAATATTCCTGGCGAACCCCTTCCAAATCAGATTTTGTACCAACAACGAGGACGGGTATTTTACTTTCAGCAAAATATTTCTAAAAATATATTGTTTTATTTTAGCAAAATAGAATGCAATAAAATCATTGAAATAATTTTAAAATGACTTGAAATAAAAGTGTGAGAACATCATACTTACAATAAATATTCTTGCAATATATTCAAAGGACTTTGGATGTGTAGTATCGTATACAAGACATGCTACATCACAATTAACTTCTGAAGGCTGTAATGGATCCGACACACGGCTGACCCCAATATCTTTAAGCAATAAATATTTTTCTTGTGCATAAACCTGCACTGTATTTATACAAGTATTAATTGAATCACCATCACTGTCAGTAGGGCTTCTTGATTTCTAAAATATGTCAGTTGGTAAAATCTAGTGCAATTTTGATGTGTACATTTTTGCATTGTAGATGTAAGATTGTAAAAAATACCTTGGATCCAACACCAATAAAGCTTCTGCATAATGTCGTTTTTCCAGAATTACGTGGTCCAATAACGTGGCATTGATAAACATTTCGGCTCGATTGTTTTTTAGCCAAATCCAATTTTTTTTCACGAGTTACTGATAGAAGAAAATATATATTAACCCTTATTGGATGATAATTTAAAAACTATTGTGATAAGAATAAAAGCTATTGATTGAACAAAGGGAATTAGAGAAATAATTTATTTATTATTTTATTAAAATAATACCTTGAATAGCAGCAGCTTGAGATTCATTTTCATGTATGTTAAATCCTAGGTAAGCGAGATATTCCGATGTCTTTGGTAATTCTGATAATGTCATTAATGCCCATCGACATAACCAGCCTTGTAATGTTAGGTGACCCTAAAGATTACAGAAAAAAGTAATCAATCTATGACTAATATGATTGATTGATTTTTTTTTGATAAATATTTAAACAAACATAAAAATGATTGCTTTTATTTATACAGATTTTAATTACTCTTGCTAACAGAATGAACCGATAGAATAATAATAAAATTGTAATAAAAATTACTTTTTCATTTGTGGGTACTGTTTGTCTTAAATGATGCCATGGAACCTGTGGGCAACATGAAAATACATTACGTAGTTCTGTGGTATTCAATGCCCCATCTTTATCTTTGTCATGTCGTTCAAACAATTGAGTTAAAAACTGTTGACCTCTATGTGACAATTCTGTAGTACAACCGGATGGTATTTTAACCCTAAAACATAAAAACATTATCATATAATTAAATCCACATTTCAATAAACGGGTTAAGATAAAAATAATTTTAAATACATGAAAAAAATGTTCGCTACATACACGGGATAAAGGTAATCATTCGACATTTGTAAGTTTTCATTATAACCAAATTTTCTTAAAACAGTCCAGGTTGTTTCATTGCGTCCACGTTGAATAAAAAGGCAATGTAAATAAAGAAATCCTTTTAAAGTCACTGAGTCCTTGTCAATTCCATCATTTCCATTTTTGGCTAAAACTGCTTTAACTTCATCTAGTACCTGCAGATGTTTTAATTAAATATTAAATAAAATCAATGGCGGATTTAACACTTGAGAAGCCCGCCCCGCCCCAGGCGCAATTCAATTTTGTTTTGTAAAAAAAGTAAATAATAAAAAAATCGTTTTGATAGCTGAACTTTGAGGCCCCAGGGGCGTACTTCAAATGTCTAAGGGGAAATCCGCCGCTGAATAAAATATAAAAAAATCAAGGAAAAATATTAGATGATAAGATATAATTTAGTGATAAAAATCCGTTTTTGTCGACCATGGAAGTAAATAAAGACAACCTAAATACAGTAATGCTTCGTTTAACTTTAATTCAATATAAGTCTGCTCGAAGTCTAGAAAAAATATATACTTTGCATAATACTACGTTTGTTCAGTGCATTTGCATTCGTGCATCTTGTTCATTAGCAGTGATTCAGTGTCCACTCTATTGATATAATTTGGAGTGCAGCGTTAAACGTTATTAATTTATTATTAAATGACCTCTTTTAATGTTGTTTCATTTAGCGCTTTGTCGTCTAAGAACGCATCCCAAGAGCCAAACAAAGCCTTACTGTATAAGTTATATATAAACAAACACGTTAATTTACTTGTGGTTGCAGTGGACTGTCAAAACAACGTTTTTGGAAATGATTTAACTCATAATCATTCAACAATCCATCACCGTCAATATCGCAAACTTTAAATATTCTAGTTAATGCTCTGCGACAATTTTCTGTTAGCTATTAAAAAAAAACAAAATTATATATTGATAAAATGATTAACGGTATTTTGATGGAGCCAACGAATAATAATAATAATTTGTTACTTACATCTTGCTGTTCCATGACATACAATGGCGATGTTGGATGCAATACTGCTTTTTGTGCATAGTAAAACATTTCTGATATATTACTTAACATTTTAGCTGAGCATTCAATACAACTGTCAATTTCTGGAAAATCTTCTGCTATTTCCAAAATGGACTACGGATAAAAATTAAAATTCTAGATAATATATAAAATGAGATAACTCATGAAACTGTAATATTATTACATGGATTGTAGAATATTCAATGAGATCAGACTTATTCCCCACTAATACAACAGGTTTTCTTTTATCAGGGGGGCACGCTTCACGCAATGTGGGCAGCCAATGTGAACTAACTCTGTTTAAGGATTCTTCATCGTCAACTGCATAAACTACGCATACCACATGAGATTTCTGAATTTCTTCTGTCAAATTTTCTGGAGTTTGTTCCGAGGCTGAAATTGAAATGGGCATATTTAATTTTGCAACAAACACATATTTCATTTTTGCACATTGAGCTGAGAAATATTAAAAAAAAATCATTCAATATAATAAGCTAAATGGTGCAGATGAAAATATAATAATTTCTAAAACACAAACCTGAGTAGTCAACGATATTTGTAGGTACTTGCTCGGGTGTTACATCGGCAGGAATTGTAATTTCTTCAGCCTTTGGTGGTACATCATCTGCAAATTCTTCACTGACTAGTGAAAGAATTAACGACGTTTTGCCTACACCCGGATCACCAACTAATAGAATTCTAACTTGCCGACGTAATAAACTTCCTGATACCATTTTGCTAAAAATAAAGTACAAATTAATTTAAATATTAATCATTTTTATCAGTTTATATTGACTACAACTAATGCTATATATTTCATTTTTATTAATATATATATATATATATTTACAATACCCTCATTTCTGAGGATCGTGACCATGCGCATGATTCCCTTTATGAAGGACCATGGGACATGGTTTTCATGGGAATATATAGTGCAGTGGTTTCCCGTTGCCTTCTGCACTGCAGTGATTTTTTATACTGAAGAGCCTGATGTACACTTCCAGCTTATATTTTTGACAATTAATTTTTTGTGTAATGAAGGTCGTCAGCCTCCACCCCACCCCAATGTTGATCAGCGTCGATCAGAATTCTTCGAAATGGTCACCCATTCGAGTACAATCTGGGCTCAGTAGCGATTAACTTGACAATCATAATTCGATTGTAATTACCTTAAAGCTATGACGGGTCAATTTTTTATAAACACATTACATTCGGGAAGGGTTAATACCATTTATGTCAACTAATCGTTACTCGCGGGAAGGGTATTTTTACCATTTGCGTGATCTAGAGTTTGCCGTCAGAAAAGCCGGTATATATACCCAATCTATTTTCATCAGTACTTTATGTTAACTGACTCTTGAAGTTTGATTAATGATGTTTTTCATAAAAAAATAGTATTTAGCCGAAGGACAAAGTATATACCAAGATTTACTATCGTTGTTTTTTTAACTTTTAATTAAATTAATATTAACGTAATTTTTCCCAAACAAATATTTATAGCGAGAAAATTATATTTTTTGCCCGTGGTTAGTCACAAGCACGTATTCGTAACACCCCCCCCCCCTCTCCCGCACGTAATGAATTAACACATATTTTGTGCAGTTTGGACTGTCCAGACACCGAGAGCAGGCATATCCACGTAGCGCTTGTAATAAGCCAAAATCTAATAAAAATTGTTACACCTTCATAAACACTTCACTTGTCACTATGGGTTCTAATTTATAGACCTTAAAATCTTTTGAGAACCGAAAAGGATGATCCCGCACATAAGTTGTCGAACCCGTGACGTTGAAGGTTGTGTTCATACGCGTTTCAGATGTGCGAACATATGTGTTTCGATTTGTGTTAAAAACCAAAAATTATAAGAAGTCACGAAATGTAAAAATAGATAATTTTAATTTCAACATAAAGAACGCCCAGTATTTTCAGAAACGTAATTAGTCTCCTGCACTCAACGGTTGGCCGCAATCAGACTATGATCTGCGTTACCCGCAAAAGATGTGTAAAAAAACATAAATGGAGACAAATGTTCTATGGTGTATTGTTGAAGTGATCTGTCATCGCTATTTTTAAAATACATTATTTGTACAAAACTTTAAAGAAAATTCTTAAGCACATTCATTATGACAACTTCTACTTGATTAATCTCCTAGATAAGGATTAAATTGCTATATATTCGCTGTGTGAAGAGCTGGATGTGAAAAAATGTTATTTATAAAATCACAAAAGCCCAGATTTTTAACAGAAACAGATTGTAGGATTAATTGTCAAAAACAAGACTCGTTCAACTTCTAATTACAATAATCAGAATTGAAATCAATAAACTAAGCGTTCATTTGTATAAACATTTAGCAAATATAGTAGTGTGATGAGGTGTAAAAATACAAGGAACCTTACATGTCTTAAAAATTCTTCGGCAATGATACTCAAATAAAATATGTGAGCTCGTGCAAATGCGATGACAAATTATGTAATTACATTTATGTAAATGTACAATAACCAAACGAAACAGCAGTCCGGCGCTTTCACAGCTGTCACTGATGTCCCCCCAGTTCCCACTGCTGCCAACCTCTATTTATTCTTCATTATTTATATCGTCTCATCGATTTGTGGGACGATATTTTATGTTTTGCAGACACTATTTTAAATATTTAAATGTAAAATTAAAACAATGAACAATTGTCGTTGTTTTTAAAATGGTAAAATCGATTAAAATTTACGTCAATATTTTTGAATATTTGAGACATTTCAAATTGTTCTTTTTTGTTAAGAAATTGTATATCTAAAAAATATCAAACAAGGCATATACTGTTGGTAAGAAATTCTCGCGCAAGGTGGAAAGGATTAAATGTGCGCATGCGCGAAATGCTACCGATTTCTACGAGTGCGTGACCAAATTCCCTTCCCCCCCTAATAATTTTTTTTTTGTTTATTTACGTCGACGTTAATCCCAAGAAATATATATTTTACTCCATTTTAAGTAATTTAGCCGATGCGTAGACGTCATCCTCGAAATTATTAAAAAAACTTTATTTCTCTATGGAAATTTATTTTATAAAAAACTAAGCTAAGAAAATCTAGTTAGAATTATTTTATTTATAACTTTCAATTTTTTATCCTAAAGAAAAAGTGTTGTAACTTGTTATATAATGTACACCCATCCCTCGCTTAACACGGCTTCGATTTAGCACGGTTTCAGTTTTGTTGAAAAAAAATTTTTTGGGTACTTTTATTTTTCTAAATGTTTAGTAAAAAATAAATGTCAATAAGATGGGATGATTTTCAGTGTTGTCAACATTTATTAGATTGGAATAAAAAAGGTAGTTTGATTTCACAGTATATAATATACAAACATTAAAATTTCCAAGTTTTCACATAAACAATGTATTTAAATCACATACATTTTATATTAAAATCAATAATTACAAATAAATTTAACGCTTTCTGAACAAAACTTTATGAAAGGTAGAAATATCCGGTATAACACTAGAGTTGCTGCTGGCCGGTAGTATTGGTTTCCCAGAACGCATGGAACTGTAAAATTAAATAACAGATGAGTATTTTTTTTAAGCAAAAAAACTTATACATTAATAAAGTTTAAAATTCATTTAGTCTTATTTTAGAACATTTTTTATTGTTAAGCGGCAGTAGTACCAATATTAAAAATGGTAACCCGTAGCTGCCTTCAATTGTTAAGACGGGTGAATTGTCACCAATTATTAAAATGGGCATCCAACTGCTGGCGTCGAAACATTCAACCGTCCGGTAGTTAACGATCGCTTCGAAGATCGTATCAGAGTGAAAACACTCTTTGTTGATGATTGTTATTTATCAAAGAAATTGCAGGGGTCGTCAGTTCGATGATGGGTGTATATGAATGTGACGAATAAGATCCCAGAGATGTATCTCTGGTACGAGAGAAATCACGAAGACGTGACTGCCAGGACGGGGTGAGTGAATGTGCGTGAATGCATCTAAAGTGGCGTAGATTTATACCAGGTCCTGTGAGTCACGTGACGGTGACATCACTGGCTTTTGGCGGGAACCGTTTCCAGCGCAAAATGTGTTCCGTGCCACACTTTACCTAAGAGGGATAGGGGCGCACTCGAGAATATCGAGAGCCCAGAAATGATACGGACGGACGATGGCTGGTTTATAACATTATACAAAATTGATTAATTACCCAAATCCAGATGTTTTGTTTGCACTTGGAAGTGGATTTCTTGGATTGACCAAGAAACATTTCATTGGCTGTCCATCAAGTTGACGATTATGATACACATCAACAGCTTTTTGAGCATCTTTTAAGGAACTGTAAATTACTTCTGCTGTTCCTAGCCGTACTAGACGAGATTCTACCAGTTTTCCTATATCTCCAAATAATTCCTATAAAAAAAAACGCACATTACAAACATAATTTAAAAAAATAGTATTTGGTACTTCATTTTTAATGTTTCCAAAAATAATACGTACGTTGATGTCTCCAGCAGTAACACTATTCTGAAGATTACTGACAACTATTCGATAACCATTCGAATGAGTTGGAGGCGGAGGAGATAGCCGATGATGACTGGAATATTTAGATGACGAAAGTGAAGATGGCACATTTTCATATTTTGAATACGTTCCAGGAGCAGATTTTCCACCAAATGGACGTTTTTTCAATATTGATATAGGATTTGGGCTATCATCATCAATATATATTGGTTCGTTTGATCTGCAAACAGAACATTATGTTGAATATTCCAAAAATAATTCGAGATTTATTTAATTAATCAATTACCTTTTTAATATTCCTTGATCTGGAATATTGCTAGCTATTATTTTAAAATTTAAGTTAGCTCGGCGATCACTCAAGTTTAATTTTTCTCTTAAAGAATTTTGAGATTTATATTTTGATGAATTTGACAGAGTTGGTGGAGGCGGTATATAATGTGAAGATATATCATTATTAACAGAACGTATGATAGGCTTCAATGGCGTCGGTATATACTCTAAAAATTGTTTTCTTATTTTAATAATTTAATGACATTTATAAATTCATTATAATCATTAATTGTAAATAAGTTTTTTTAATATAATCTACTGAAATATGTATCTATAAATTTTATTGAAACCATTTATAGTACCTTCATCCATTGATATATCTAAAGGAAATCCGGACATGGATATAGCAGCACTTCTTTGAACATTACGAGATATGTGGGGTGATACTACCAATGGTGAGGTGTGGACCTGACGAGTGATATCAGAAAATAAACCTGAAAAATACAAATACAAACAATAAACATAAATTTTTAGTGAAAATTCCACTATCAGAAAAAAAAATTACACATTTTTAAAATCAACAATATTTCTAGAATAAAAACTAAATATGTGATAATAACCTCGTGCCATTCTTCCTTTAAATCCAGGATAAAAGTTATTTCTAACATTTTTAAGAGCTGGGCCACTTCTAAAAACGTTAGCATCAACGATTCCCCTCTAAAAAAAAATATTTATCATTATTACATTAATTATACTAGAGATCAAATAGAAATGTCATTTATTATGGCTTGTTTTAATTTTTTTATTTATATAATAAAAAAATCATTTCTTTTTTAACTCTCGATACATACATTTAAAATACTCAATATGAATGTTTAAATATTAACTAAATATACAGGAAAATACACTGTAACTATTAAAGACCGTTATATTATTTGAAGTTATAGTTAATATATATTAGGGAATAAAATATTGCATATTCAATAAAATTAATACATACACGTTTCATACGCAGCGTTTCTAGTTTTAATCTCGCATCCTTATTTTTTGCCAAATCGGCCAATTTATCTCGCGCATCTGTTATGTGAATCCGTTTCTTCGAGATTATGAAATTACGTGCGTCTCGAACTGGCATTTGCTTCTTTTTCCGTACTCTAAAAACATTAATTTATTGTTTATTATAAAAATTCCTACATAATCATACAACATAATGAGCTAGAATAATTATTTTTAATTAAACAAACTTTAATCATTTGCCAGTCACAATGCTCTCACTCGCTGAGGGCACAGGCCTTACCAAACTCTCGAATCGTAGTCGAGGCCAAAGGAACCCGAGTCTCACATGTGACGTGAGGGCTCCCCTTTTGTGTCCATACCGCGGGGACACGAACTGTCTTGGTATGCGGTTTTTTGTAAAGAGTTTCTAGTATATATATAATTTTTAATGTTAACGATAATTAAAAAAGATTTTAAAATAAATGTCAATGCAGAAATGATCACGTCTCCGCGTCAAGTGTATTTATATCAGCACAATTGGTTTATTAAATACATTTTCAGTTATATCCTTTACTGTATGTGTTATGAGAAATAATAATATAGAGTTGACAGAAGTGTCATAATATCCTTTGACAGATGAGCATAATTGTGTGCTAAATTTAAATAATACTCTTCTAGCATCTTATCATATGCATACCCCCAATTAAATTATTTATAAACAATCGAAACATTCCAGTGGCTAATAAAGCAGCCGATGTATCATTTGATTAATCGATTAGTTGACAACAGCTTCTTATATTTCGAAATTGTATTAGAAATGCATTAGTCTGTATGGCGTCGCTTGTTTTTAAATGAGTTAAGGCTAATTCAAAGCAAACGAGAAAGCAAGTCTGACCCTTGAGGGCGGCGGGGCCCGGTGGCTCGGATGATCTCGTCTAGGCTGCGGTCCATAGCGGCGGCGCGGCGGTGGCGGCGACAGCGGCGGCGACAGCCCTATCCGGTGTTGCCAGCGTAAAAAAAGAGCGGACGATTATGCCATTATTACAAACAAAAAAATATATATATTGCTATATATAATAAATTGTATTGTAATAAAAAAAACGGTATATGTTTATATCTTTATGCATATCTATCTAAATATTTAGAATAAATTGGTTAAAGATTCATTTAAAATAAACATATTTCTCATCTCATTGATTGAAATAATAATAAAATTAATATATTTTTTCTCGATAGTTTTACATAATAAATATTATCACTAAATACGCGCGTAAGATTTGTTCTACAAACAAATGTCGTACGTATAGTGAATCGTACTTAATGTACATATGTATGTTCTTATTTGTGTAAACAAACATTGTATGAAAATGAATTCAATGAAATACTTTTATTCAGTGGGCAATGGATTCATACACCCAAACTCGAATCCTGAAGTATTTATATATATTGAGAATACCTGAATTATTTATTATTAAATTTTTATTCTATAATGATCGTTTGGTTACATTACAGTTTCGGTATTGACTGCAAAACCGCGGCGTTTCATCAAGTTTAGATCAGTCGTCGGTGACCCACTTGCATAATTTGGATGACCTACGGCCGCTCACCGGATAAAATCGAATTTCACCAAGATTTTCATACTGAAGAAATTTAAAATAATTTCAGTTGTAAAATAATGAAAATCGTTATTTGAATTTATTTTTTTAATTTTTATCTGACTATGTATAATCGAGATCTTGATGTACGGCCAACATTGATTACAGGCTGCAATGTATAGGTCATCTACGTTCTAATAATTATTTTCAGTATGAAATGATGAGTCTGATGAGGCAATAAATGTGTATTATTGTTAATTGCAATATCTAATATTACAATTCTCTGTTGAATGTAAGTCTGTGTTATATTCTAGGTAATTTGGCGTTGCCCCGAATTATTTATATGAAATTTGCGCTATTCGATGAATTTATCTGGAATTAATTGCGAGCCTATTGTATTTGCATTTGGCTCGAATAGTCGAAAATGACGAATAATCGCGGTGCCTAGGTATATGTTTACATTATGTAATACAAATCCGGGACTATGTAGGCTTAGCAGAGTATATAGTGGTACTAAGGGTCGAGGCTCGGTCGGAGGAGCGCCGGCTGGAGCGGGCTGGGGGGCGCAGGCGCGGGCCCCGAGTGGGGGCGGAGACGCATTCCGCAGCGGGCGGCCGCGGCGAGTGCAGCTCCGCCACCACCCCCGTCACCCGCTGGCGCCGGATGAAGCTTTTCCCAGGTACCGACCCAGCGCCCTCCGAGCCCATCCCTCCGCCCTTGCCCGCGCAGCTCGCCGATCGAAGCGCGCAAACAAATATAAAAGTTCGATCGAATGTACTTGCACGTTCTTAGTTTGACCTGACTCGATCGATCGCCGAAAATGGGAAAACATTATTTTCCAGTATCAAAATAAATATGCACGCATCTAGGTGCACCGCTTGCGACACTATCGCGATTAAATATGAAAAATTGGCGATTAACATTTTTCAGACGGGATCGTGCGCTCATAACGTATAACTATAACCATTAACTATTTTATATTTGACTGTTCAGGATTACATAAACGAGTACATAAACATATTTTTTTTATCTTTGCATACATATATCGACGACGGTGCATTAGCGCAATGCTTTTTAATAATTTTACAGTATCAATTTGTTTTTTAATGTCAGAAATATTCGCTAAATTATGCGTATATATTATATATCGGTCGTAGCTTATCGATACATTCAATAATTTATAACTTGGATGCAAAATACAATAGCTTTCCTATGTATATATCATATAGTGACATCACTTCGCGGAAAAAATATATTGATTGATTTATTATTAATATTGATATAACTTTTAACACTTGACGGATGAATTATTGTATCGTGCATATATCTGATTAATAATATAAATATTTTTTTTATTATTAATCCTTGAATGAAATTGATTACAAATTATTTAATAATATTATACACAAACTATAAACGAATGTGTTATTATATATATAATTAAAAAAAGGGGGTTCCAAGCTCTTCCATGGAATCGGGGATCCTCGGGCGCCGATACTTCAGACGCCAGTCACTTTTAGGCGCCGCGTCGAACTACAGGTATGATCAAAAAATACGCGGAGTTTTTTTAATTTCGCGAGCTGGATAAATCCAACTGTCACATTTCTTGTCGCTATGCTCAAACACTACATCATTATCTAACGATGAATACTTACTTTATTGTAAGCTGTCGAAAAGATGCTTTTTATGGAGAAAATGGAACAAAGAGTTCGCAATAAATTTTGCTTTAAGAATGGAATAAAATGCAGCACCGTATTTGCTTTTGGCGAGTCTTTTATGAATAAGACAAACATCTATTAGTGGTACAAACATATCCGAGAAGGCCGTGATGACGTAGGATATGACAAGCGCGGTCGGACTACACCAACAATAGGCGACAACGTCTAAAAAGTGATATGAAATCAAAAATAAATAATCACAATATAAACATCCTGTAAAATCAAAACCAATAAAACCTTGTCTAGATTGATCGAATGCGAAGGTTCTGCTCACTGTTTCTTCGATTCTAACATAATATGTATCATGAGTTCTTGCCACTGGGTCGTACGGTTAATTAGTAGTACTACATTAAATTTTTACGCCATTTGAATGAAGTAATCTGAAGAAAACGGTTAAAAAAAATATAAAATTATGCCTAAATTGAAGGGTTGGTGACAGAATCGCTGGTAACGAAAATTTCGTTCCAAAGTTTCTTTGAAGACTGGAAAAAGCACTGTTACAAATGTAGATTTTATCTAATGGAGGATAATTTTAAAGGGAACAAAATTAATATTGATGAATAAATAAAGATTTTTTAAGGAAAACTAAATCAAACCATAACGAAATTTGGTGAGAGGATAGCTATATTACCGATATGAATATATTCTCCCTCGATAGAAAAAAACATTCTTCCATATATTTAATATATGGCGGGTGAAGAATAGTATCCCATCCAAGCTCCTCTATTTTATTTTCACTCATCTTCGATGTATGGGGTCAGGGGTTGTCATGTTGCAATAAAATTGATTTTAGATTGAATACACCAGATCGATTTAACCTTATTGCTGCATTCTAATTTTCTATATGGGCACCGTAAGGAAGGACGTGATACATCATGTCTTTTGTGTCCCACCATACACTCAAAAGCATTTTTTTTACTGTTAAACCCGGTTAAGGGGTCGGTTTTCGAACCCACCCGCCCATTTGTAAGTTATTGTCGTTTACGTCGTTGGTTCGTATACAGCACCCACTTTTCGTTTCCAGTCACTAAATACCGTAAAAACGGAGTTTTCGTTTCTTTTTCGATTAATTGTTCATATATGCGCTTGCGCACCATTTTAGTCTCGCTCGTTTTATTGTGCAGTATTTATACGCCTTGTTTTACAATCTTGGCGATATTTTCAGATGTTCTTGCATACTAGATTTTACGTACCTAAGTTTGTCAACTAATTCTCGTACAGAACATATTGGATTTGATTCAATTTCTGCACATAATACGACTTTATCCACTTTTACTACTATTTCGCTTCAATAATTGTTTTTCAAATTAAAATTAAATTATTTTTAATTAAAACATTGTTTAAACCACTTCTGATATCACCGAACACCTATACAGTTTCAATATGTGTTGTAAATATGTTTAGTTGCAGTTGTTGTATTATATTTTTGGCAGTATTCGTACAACATGCAATAATGTATAAATTGTGTCAGGTATAAAATTCTCCATCTTAAGCCATGAACAAAAAAAAATATTTTCTTCAAAATATTCTCCAGATGTCAACAGATGAAAAAAAACACGTTTCTTTTTTTTATTAGAATAAAAATAAATATGGGCTCAAATCCGGAAAATGTTAAGGCGAAAAACCAAATCGAAATCCGCTCCATGCATTTTTTCAATGGTCGAATTGAAAATCGTGCTTTCGTAGTAGTGCCCTTTTTTGCGTGACGATCGTTTTTCTTTACTTCACCTTTCAAACGGTTCAATAATGCTGCATAATAGGCCCTCGTTAATGTTTAGGACTTTCCAAATAGTCAGACAGTCGCGACTATTTCCTAGAAATCAGGAAAACTATAGTCATCACTTTGTATTTTCTAGCTTTTTGCAATGGTTATCTATTTATTATCTTTCAGAAAATGGTCAAATCATATAAATAAATTCTCACGTATTTGAATAACATTAATAACCACAGTTATCATGAAATAATCGTCCACGTCAATGTGTTTAAATCGAATCAATAAAAAAAAAATCAATAAAATTATTGAAATACTTCTGCAGAACTTGGCATCGCGGCGTAAACTTCCAAATACGCATATCTACTAAAATAAATATACAATGTTGTAAAATATATGAATTACGCACTAGCTATACTAAGTGAGCGTACAATGCACGTTCATACACGGTAGGGATGCCACTGTTGACATTGGACTCATCCACAACTGATAAGCGATAACGTATCCGTGCGCCTTCATCAATGGACGCTTACATCAGCTGTTATCATAACGCCATACGACCTGCATACTGAACGATCTACATATTTTCCTAAAGCACACAATGTAAGTTTAGAATTTCCTTCACATCACATACGTACATACATTATTTAGAGATAAAATGGCCATAAAACGTTGAAAAAAAGACTCTCGAAAAGAAAAACTAATCGAATACACTTTTATACGTATATAACCATATACGTCTTTTCCACAATTCTACACAGCCTTAAGGTCGGGATTCGTGTTAAATAATATTCGACCCTAAAGCGTCTACAAGTAAGATCGATAATCTATTAGCAAAAGAGTCGACCTTAAGGCAAAATAAAACCGAGATGACAATATGTATTGGCGAGTCGCGTGCATCTGACTTGGCTTTCTGCCTAAAGGGAAAAGTGGAAGGGGGGGAGGGGGAGGGAAGTCGGAAAACGGAGCGGAAACGAGAAGGAAATTTCTAAAGATTCCGCCGAATAACCTGCAGTCCCTGTATGATAATATGTATAATCTCAATAGTCAGTTGCCATATGTTACTGGGGTTGAAGCAGAGTTATATTTTTTTTTAAAACATCACATCCCAATTCTTATCGCTACATGAATGCATATCTACATGTAACATCCATACCATATTTTTAATGATTCATCATTTTTTACAAATATTTATTTAAATTAAAAGGTAATAAGTTTTCATGATATTCGACTCCACTGCATCTTTACATCATCCGATTTTGTACAATGTATCTATTTACGTGTATGTATATATGCAATTATCGATATGGTGTGAATAAATACCAGGGGTGGGGAACCTACTGTGTTAAGGTCATACGTGGCAATCCAGGTTTTCTCCAAGTTCGGATTTTTGATTTAATGCAAAAATTTTACAAGACAAATCGTATTATATTTATTAATTTTCTACGTACTTCCACGATTTAAATGCATATAAAATATAATAAATGTCGACAGATAACCACTGAGCTAAACCATTGATTTTTCAACCTCACCTAATGATATCATAATGATTCGAAGATATAGAAAGATTTTCAAAATTAATTGAATGAGCTCTCTATTAACAAAATTATTTTACACTGAACCCTTGTTTTACACGGTTTAGAAACAACAGGATTCACTAAAAATAACAAATATTATATTTTAACACGAGCTATAAGTTCTAACATGATTTCCAGACACAAAATATTTAAATATCTATTTATTATCTATTATTATAATGAACAATGGGTATAATTAAACCAATTGATGAAATTTATCAACTAACTGCTGCTTTAATTCAGATGGGTTGCAAGTTGCTAAGTGTATGGAACAACATTTTCTCACTTATAATCCCAGCCTAGAACAAGCTTTAAATTTCCAACGGGACCTTCAGATTTGTATGGTTGGATATTAAGAGATATATAAACATTTTGTGAATCAAAATGCACAGAAATGGATAACAGATTTTCTAACAATAAGGAATTAACAGCATAGGATACCAATAATAGACAAATAACTACATTCGATCAAAAATATTCAATACAGATATGTAGTTTAATTAAATCATTTTACTTAATTAAAATATATATCTACGCTGGTAAGCAATCTTGCTATATCTCAAAAAAATACGATACAGTAAATACCACGATCAAATTTTTAGTTTTTTTATCCACTAATTGAACGATAAATGTTGTAAAGAATCTAAATTACGGTTCTACTTATTTTAATTAGAAGATAATTAACATTGTAAATGTTTTTTTACTCCTCTGTGAAGTGTCGTGTTTCTAGATACAGCAAGTTTACTTTCCAACGTCGATCCAGCTTTTCTACACGATTTTCTATACCCCAATGTTGTTTTTTTTTAAATAACACGGATTTTTTAATTTATAGAACCAGCATTCAATTAAATCACTTTTAAAATGTTTATGGTACAATGTGAATCTACAATAATATTATGCTTAGTTCAAATTATAATATAGGAAAATGCATTATATAATCCGGGCCTTTGCTGATATGCCCGGAAAATTATTTCTCGTAATTCAATTATTCGAATTACTATGAATTTATATATATGTAACTTGAATTAAAACATAGTTAATATCACAATGAGATAAAGAAAAACGTGAAGGTGTTCCATTTTATTAAAATTATACATTATAAAAAATATAAAACCAAATTGCGACTCTTCGATAAACGATCTTTTAAATCCAAGATAATATTAGATTTTATAGAAAAATGAGTGTCTCCCCTTAAGTATAGAATCTTCATGAATATGAATCGACGCCACCGTGTAAAACATTGCCGGCGCGGGTTAACGGCTCATGAAACATTTACAACCAATGTCCATGTACGCAATAAGGTTAAGTGACTGCTACACAAACCCTTCTCAGCTTTATATTTTACTATTTTATATCCAACACCTACTCGCAACGCAATGAATCAACAGATATTCAACAATCGTGATTTCTTCATATCGATCTGTAGATACAATGAATCAACAACTAGTTACATATGTTTATCCATCTATGTGTTCATATATTATTACAATGTATGTAATATGTTTCCACTCATCGAATCTTTGTATCTCATAAACCGGATTTGATCTCATTGAAATAGTATTTTTTCAGCGCTACGTTTGAAACTGTTTGATATATCAATTGTGGTTTACAACATGAAAATAAATTTATTTTTCGATCTTGAATAATGTGCAACGGACTCCCTATCACACGGATAATCTGAACTATAATTTTTATTACGTTTTAAAAATACATTTCTAGTGTTATTTGACAAATTTGTGATTTTGGCTTACAAGAATGTTTTAAAGGTTTTCTAATATCAGTTTGAATTTTTCCAACAGCTATGATATACTTATATTCGAATCTTAATCGGTCGATATACTCATAAAGTGTCAACAGAAGTCAATCTCGTGTTGTGACTAATACGATTGATAATTTTTTCTTCACTTGCATACTTTTTCTTTCTTGGATAACTGAGGTTGTTCAGTCGAAAATGGCGTATTTTGAATGATAATTTTTGACCATCAGTTGTGTTCCAGTTTTTTGTCCTACAATAAGTGTTTTGTGTTTTATTCATCTGTTGACATATGGAGAATGTATTTTTGTAAAAAAAAAGGAAATCTTCATCAATATCTTGACCTTTTTTTATAAAAATTTGGTCGATATTTTCGATTTTTATTTATATATAAGCGAGAGAAAAAAACTTCGCACCCGTAGCTACAGAAGCGAATATTGTAATTTTTTTTTTCGTAATTGCGGACAATACAGGTCAATGATTATTTATAATATTTATTCCTTAGACTTTTTTAGACAAAAATACAAAAAGTTTGTGACATGTAGGATTTATATTAAAAGAGTTATTTGAGAAAACACAAAAACTTGGGGTCTCAAATAGGTCACCATCGCCATGGCTAGGTTAACCACTCCTCAATCTTTTTTATCGTCATTTCTAGTCTTGTTAATTTACTATTAGATTCTTGTTTCGGACATTTTATTTGTCTTCGGGTTGTTGAGATCCAACCAATCTTTTATTTAATCTTTTTAATTTATCGTATTAGGTATAGCCATTTTATTAAATAAATAATCCATTGATTCATGGGTTGAATTAACACTTTCGCGGACACTTCTGGGACACTAATAATCGATACAATTAATAAAAATAAAGATTTGTGGTAAAAAAAGCATGCCATGGTCTGTTTCCAATATGCTTTCGTTTGGATGAGAAAAAGCATCGTCTAATAACAGCATTGTTTCTATGGCAACCTCTTGCTTTTCAAAAAATCTTTCATTTCTGGAATCATCCAATCTTCAAAGATCCTCTATTCAACCTTGCCTCTTCCTTGCTGTAATAATTAAGAAGAATAATTTTAAATTCTGTTCTTTTACGCGGTCTTGGTTTTTAAGCTTTTTCAATCGCCGCTCTGTTATAATTATGCCTAGCTAAAATAGTAAACGGATAGTTTAATCTTCCAGCGAAATCTATGAATTATAGGAAGTCTTTAATATATGGGCCAGGGTGAGATTTACAACCCTTCACCTTCCAATCTTTTAAATCTTTATCAAATCTTTGTATGGGTGAGTGGCGTTTTGCAATTTACTGTAATTCCAGTCATTCGTCGTAAAATAAAAAATAATAATTTTCAAATTATCTTAAGTCAAAAAATGTATTGGCAAATATAGTATTATCAGCTTTGATTGAATGTCAATGTTATTTTTTCAGGTTCCATGCTGGGGTGAGACGGAGCAGGATGGGGCGGCGTAGGCAAAGCCCCCGGGAGCTGGGCTAGAGCCGCCCCTCAGCAATATGGAGCCCCACGATGTCGTCCGCCATAGGCCCCTTGCTTTTGACAAGGTAATTTATTAACTATTACAATAAATATATTTTGTATCATATGTTAACCTAAAAACACATACTTTGCCAATATCGCAGATGTCGATTGCATTAAAATTAACACATCCTTGATGTAACTGACCAGACTAGAAATTAGTAATTCATAAATATTTAGAAAATTCTATTTCCATTTTCTTATGTCGAACATGGTCATATATTGTTATTGACAATTTTTCAACGAATCTCTTCAGTTTTGAACTCAAAATCGGCTTAGATTTTAACATATTATTATTTTAGATGGAGGCGTTGGTACGGGAAATGCAGGATCCGAATGCGGGCGTTCCAGTTCGCAGTCAAAAAATCTTCCTCACATCCGTGCCCTCTGCCTTCATGGGTATATAAACACAGATCTTTCTACTTTTGATTTCAATAAATCTTAACTATACATAATAAATATTATTTTTTTAGGGTACGATCTAATAGAATGGTTAATGGAACGACTTGGGATTGAAGAGTCAGGTAAATATATAATTTATGCCTAATTTATCACTAGATTCGTCGAAACATTCATTTTATCGCAAATAATAATTTTTGACATAAAATTTAATGATTATTCGAGGTGGAAACGTTAAAAATATTTTTTTATTACTATTAATATTTTGAATTAATTACATATTTTGCTTCATTGCTTAACGATTTTATTTATCCATAATTTTTGGTAATATATATTTAATTTTTTTTAAATGTTAGTGTTTGTTTTATTTGTCAGTAGAGGCGCTCAACCTTGCCAACCAGCTGTGTCAATTCGGCTATTTTTTTCCAATCGCCGATGCTAAGGTTCTAATGGTTAAAGATGACTCTTCTCTCTACAGGTTTCAGGTAATTTTTAAAATTCATACTACGTATGTACAAGTCATATATATTACGCATTTTAAGACCACATTTTAGATTGTTATACAGAAATATTAGTGAAAAACTTACATGCCTTCTGGAAAATGTTCATTTGATCGTGTAATGTACACAACATGACCAATAAAACATAATTTACATGTGATAATGAGAAATAAAAGAGGTTTGATAAGAAAAATATACAGAATTCTTGTTTTTATCAAAAAATCTTCTTCAAACTAATCTCCATCAGATACAACGTATACTTATGCTGGCTCTTTCCTCAACCTTCGAAACTCTTCTGGAACACAATATTCAGTCTGGCGTCTAGTTCTTTTAGCGATTCATTCTTATCTCCCCAATGTTAGCAAAACGTTAGCAAAACGTTTTTCTTTCATGGCTTTTATTCATTTTTGAAAATAGCAAGAAGTCGCAGAGAAACATGTCCATCGAATACAGACTGGGTCATCAAACGGTGCTCTTGTTTCTTGCGCTCAAAGTTTTATATGAGTGAAAAAATCACCAATTACACTAACATGATATATTTTCGAGGTCCAACAATAAAGTAAGCAACCTTCACGACAATAACAAAATTGTTAGGATTGATCATATATAGTCCGTGAAATTAATAATACAAAAATCATATATTATGTATAGCTTTATTTCGTTTTAAATAATTGGTACAGCTTGAATTTGTTTATAACAAAACAAATGTAATATAAAAAAACCCCACCGCCAATATTTGCAATCTATTCTGCAATGAGATCCTTCGACATAGGTATTGTATCAAAGGTTTAACGCCCTCAATCAAATGTCTTTGCTGATAGAAATATCCTGTTGCTGACTGTCAATTTCGTTGCTCAAACTCCTGCAAATATCTGCTGGTGTTATCGATAATAGCATCTGGCGACACTTCGACCCTACAGGGTACGCATAATCCATTCATAGATTTTCATTCATGGATCTATATTTTACATTGATGATCTCATGATCACAGACAGAGCACTGACTAAAATTTGTACGGTTTGACCAAAATGGATTCGTTATTTAAATTCTAATTAAATATCCTTATCTTCTAGTCGCCATACTATTGGCCGTGGCAGCATCGCAGCACAAGCAGTAGTGGAGGCATTAGTACGGCGGGGGGCGGAGGAGGGTCGGCACCTCCGCCCCCGGCAGCCTCTGCGCCCCCGCCGACCACCCACCCCGACAACGTAGAGTATGCCATCTACCTCTGCAAGCGCACCAAACGAAATCGTCAGAGGCACGTCCTCGAGGAGTATGAGGTCGAGGCATTGGCAGGTCTCAAACGCAATTTGCAGGCAAAGTGGGACTTTATCAATATGCAAGCCAACGAACAGGTGACAACACCTCTTTTTATTATAATAATATATATTATTAAACGAATACATTCTCTAATATATGCGGTGAAAGAACGGTCTTTTTAGATTTATATTTTGCTGACCGTGGGGTTTTGATCTACATATTTGATGTAACTTCTTCTACGGGGCTATGTTCATTCATCCGTGCTAATTCAGTAATTCTATTTTAGGTACGATTGTCAAAAGAACGCAAAAAGGGAGATAAAATCGTAAGTGATAGTCAGGAAAGAGCATATTGGCGGGTATGGCGACCACCTCCGGGAGTACCAAGCGCCTTAGAGTCCTGCCCAATTCCCAGCCGATGTCGACAGGGGGTGCGAGCTCGTCGCAGAGACATCGAACAGTGTCGCAAAGAGGTAAATACGCTTTCAGATATATTCGAAAAACAAAGATTCAGCTCTAAATGTTCTATGAAATATTATATTATTCATTATTTATCGTTTTCAGGTGGATTTTTTGAAAAATTGCTTGCATAGAACCCGCGTGAAAATGTCAATAGCCTTAGACAGCATGCTACAACATACCGAAACCTTTGCAGAATACGACCCTATGATTTGTCTTCCTCAACCGTCTAATCCCTGGGTGTCCGAGGATCTCACATATTGGCAACTCAACGGCTCAGTGTTCGTATTTATAATTTAATCGGCATTCGTATTCGAGTTGCGATAATAGTTAATAATAATGTTTTATTAAAGTGTGGAAATACCTACGGATAAGCGCGTACGTCGTTGGGCGTTGTCGATGGAGGAGTTGGTCGCAGACCCCACCGGCCTACTAGAATTTACGGCCTACTTGCGCAAGGAGTACTCTCACGAAAATATCCGCTTCTGGTTGGAAGTCAACGATCTACGCCGCAGTGCACAATCCTTCATTCAACGAAAAGTTAAAGAAATTTATAAGTATGTTACATTACTATTTAACATAATATTTTCTAATACTATAGAATAACATATATAAATGGTGGCCGACGAAAATATCGTATTTATAAATAAAAATTCGGCGTAAAAATATATGTTACTGTATTAATTGTATAGTCTACCTCGATAGCTATAATTTTCTTCCATCTTTCTAAAAAATTTAATATCCCGTTTCATAAAAATATTTTGATTTAGATTAAAAATATACATGCATTAATAACATTTTTCGCATTGATCTAAATAAATGGTAATCCGATAGAGCAAGATCGCTTAAATATGATGGTTGAAAATTACATCCAATAACTTATCCTGAGTAATTTTAGCTGTATGAGGTCTCGCATTATCGTGTTAAAAAATATGTTTTCTTTATGGAATATTATGCTTATTTTTCCGTTGTTTTTATAACATATTTATTATTGCTTTTCATTTGAATATTGTGACTAATGATGTTTCATTATTGTTTTTAGTGAATTTTTAGCCCCCGGTGCACCTTGTGAAATAAATATCGACGGCAAAACCATGGAGAAAGTTCAACAAGAATTAAAAAATCCTTCGCGTTTTTCTTTCGACTCCGCTGCAAACCACGTATATAACCTACTGTTGAAGAAAGATTGCTACCCCCGATTTATTCGTTCGGAGCAGTACAAGAACCTCCTGGCGGCCGGAAAGCAACCCCTGCACAAAAAACGGTACTTGTTAAAACGCCGCGTTACTATTTTCCGGGACGTTCGTAAATGAATTGTAACGTATTCGGTTTGCTTCAGATTTTTTGGTTTCGGACCCGCGAAGAAGAAGTCGTCCACATCGGCGCCGCCCGTGGGGCTACTGCAGCAGTCGTCGACGTCGACGGCGGCGGCGGCGGCGCCGGCGCTGGGGCGGAGGCGCGGCAGCGACCGCTCCCTGTCCGGCTCGGCCCACGAGCTCGCCTCGCCACTCGCGGGACCCCGCGCACCCCGTGCCCCACTCGCACAGCCAGTCCAACCTCAGCGACATTCCCTACAGGTAGGTCAGAAAGAGCCTCCGGTCGATTCCGACTATCCGCGTCAAACTAATCTCATATATGCACGCAAGGGTTAAAGAATAATTTTGTATTTAACGACCCCAAAAACATTTTCTACTCATTTCGTAACTATGTTATTTTTCATACACCTAAAATTATTATGTTAATTTTTAATAAATAGGTAATGTTTATTAGACGTGGAAAAGCGAGAACAATATTAATCCTTCCCACTCTGTCCACTTTTAGTCGAATCTATGGGCTAATCCCATTATATTTTTTTTTACTAATTTATTATCTTTACTAATTAAGCATCTATAGGTTTTGATCCGATTAAAAAAGTATTTTTTTTAAATTTAATACAAAAAAAATTGGTACGAGCAAACTCCGAGATTAGGTAATTGGTAAGAACTTGGGTAATTCCATTCAGGGCAACCAAAAAAAGTTTTTTTTTGTTTGATCCGAGGCTACATTAAAATAGACTGCAGGTCGAAGTTTGCCGACCCCTATCTTAGAATATCGCAGGGCTATATAAAGCTATATAAATCAATTTTACGGGGCTATATACATCTAATCGTCACATTTTTGTTGAGTTGATGCAAATTCGCTAACATGTCATTAAATTGATAGCCAAATTAGATACTTACTTTAATGTTAGCCTTCGAAAAGCTTCACGTAAGGGTGCTTGACCAGTTTTTACCTGTGGAAAAAAATGGAAAATTTTGGAATGAATTTTTGACTAAAAACTACACCGATATGATCCCTCAGCCTTTCTATTCCCTAGACAAGGGCCTCCTGCTGCTTTTTTCCCTTCCCGAAGCTAAAAAAATTAAAAAGGTCGTCGTTTTATCATCATTGAGGTGATAAAAATAGAATCTTTGATCGATTTAAACGCTATACCAAAAATTGTGTAACAGAAAATTTGAAAATACACCGGCACAAACCTAATTTATATCCAATGAAGGCATTTAAAAGGAGACGACAACTAAGATATAAATATTGACGAATAAAATCAGTGATGCGCAGACTTTTGAGAAAATGAAAAGTGGTTTAAAAATGTTTAAAGACGTCCAACGAGAAAAGCAC